>MU263120.1:0-49092 GCA_020310875.1 Ceratopteris richardii | reverse complement strand
CCCCCCCCCCCCCCCCCCCCCCCCCCCCCCCCCCCCCCCCCCCCCCCCCCCCCCCCCCCCCCCCCCCCCCCCCCCCCCCCCCCCCCCCCCCCCCCCCCCCCCCCCCCCCCCCCCCCCCCCCCCCCCCCCCCCCCCCCCCCCCCCCCCCCCCCCCCCCCCCCCCCCCCCCCCCCCCCCCCCCCCCCACACTGATGTCGACCCTCTATTTTTATAGTGAAGGAAGCTCTATAATTAGAGCTTCAATCATCCATCGTGGAACAAGACTCCAAAAAGATCGGCCTGATGTTGCTTTCACGTAGAAACTGGTTCAATCGATATTTTTATTTTTTTTAAGTGAACGCTATATTATTAGAAGGCATATGCGCTTTTAATAAAGTTGTCCGACTCCTCATCGTAGCAGGACTCGGATCACCATCTTCTTATAGCTTCAATTCTGTAAGTTTAGAGAAGAACGCCATGATCAACTACTGATCGCAAAAGTGCTCGTTATTTTCTCTACTATCTCGATGGAATGAAGTAGAACACTGTAATCTTCAAGCTTTTGTGATGGAATGAAGTAGAACACTGTAATCTTCACTAGCTTTTTGTGATGCGAAACGTATCAAGCTTCATTCTTTCACTTCGGTCAAAGAAAAGTAGAGCCAAAGTTCACTATGACACTTCCCCCTCCAAAGAGTGACAGCATTATCTTCAGTGGCATTAGATCTTCATCTTTAAGCAAGTTGGGGGTTGTTGCTTAGCTATTTGCCTTACTAAGGAATAGATGATGAGGCATTCGGCTAGCTCTAGAGAGTCATAGTTACTCTCGTCGTTTACCCACTCTTGTTTGAATTTCTTCACTTTTAGATTCAGAGCATTTCCGAATCCATAAATTGTATCTTGAATCTTTGTTCTGAACAACATTTTGATTTGAAGAAAGTAGAAGCAAAAGTAGAGATGAGAATCTCTACGACAATGTATAAATAATGTCGTTGCACTTTATCGATGGCAACCCGACTCGTCCATCTAATTGCTTCCATATAACATGTAGATTGCAAGAACTAAAAGTTGGGAGTACCAAAACTTTCCGGGAACTCTCCGCATTATGGTCTGTCTGTTCTCTTTCTTTTTGGAGTCTTTCTGCTTCTGCTTTATCTTTTGCCTTCCTTTTATTTTCCTCTTCTAGTCTCTTCCTTGCTACTTCTTTTGCTTGTTATCTCCGTGCTTCTTCTTCTTTGGCCACTTTTGGGTTCCTCTTCATGTTTCCCTAATTTTTCTACCTTGATTTTTTAATTCTTTACTTCTTGTACCCAATCTTGTTTTAAGTCTCTTCTCTCTCTCTCTCTCTCTCTCTCTCTATTTTGTGAGTCCTTTTGTGAGATTTCATTTCTATACTATCTCTATGTACATGCGTCTGCAAGATCCGGTCAACACAAACCTTATTGCGATGGAAATGATGCTCAGTCACATGCATTGATATATTTCTCAATCAAATGTCCCATTATTGCTCACATTGGTTTACAAAACAACAAAGGATGCTTTGGATATACTTACCACTTTATACCAGGCAAGAAATGAGGTTCATTTTGCTTATCACTGAAAAACAATTGGAGAGTGAGAAAATGAATGAAGGTGATTCTATGGAGATTTATTTGAGAAAGACCAAGTATTTTAAGTAGTAGTTGATTCTTGGTGATGATGTCCTGCAAGATAGTTCACTTGTGTACATTGTTCTTCATGTTTTTCTAGATTCATATGATATTTTTGCTTCTACTCTGATTTTTGATGAAAGGAAATTCAAATTTCTTAACATGTGAGGAGTTAGTTTCTATTTCGTTGGAACAACATGCCCATTATATGTGTTGTAGATCCATCCTTCATATCTAGTAAAAAAGGCAAAGGTAAACGGAGCTCTAGTAAGAAAAAATCCGCTACTGCTACATAGTTCAAGCAGGAATACAAAGATGAGAAGAAACACAAAAGAAAAATCGTTTTACAAATACTCTAAGGGAAATGATCATGTTGTAAAGAGCTGTCCAAAAATGGTTGTAAAATAGGCAAATAAGGAAGAGGGTGGAACAATGGTTGAGAGGTCTCTACACATAAAATAGAATCTATTCATTAATAAAATGTTTCTTACTTTGATAGTGGGGAAACCAAACATATTACCCTACAACATAGTTTCTTCAATTCACTTCAACTTGGACCTACATGGAATATTGTCACATCCACTAAGAACTCGTTTTATCCTATAATGGGAGTTGGTAAGATAATTTTGACTACTATTGGTGGTAGTTCTTTCACATTGTTAGATGCTTTGTATATACCAAGGATCAAGAAAGTCTGTTGTCAGTTTCAACATTAGACAAGATTGGCTTGGTTTTCATATTTATTGATGACAGATGTACAATTCATGATCTCTCAAATGGACATATTATTGTTGCTGGAATTTCATGTCATGGGCTCTATAAGATCATAGACTATGTAAAATTTGTAAATGATTTAGCATGTGTGGTTCAAGATTCTCAAGATATCTTAGATGCAAACCTTTGGCATGCATGCTTTGATCATCTGAATTTCTAGTTTGTTATGCCTAGAGAAATCTAAAATGGTCTCTTCTCTGCCCAAACTTGAGGCATCTTGTAGAAATCTTTGTGAAGGATATATTTTGGGAAAAATTTAGCATTCCTCCTTCCCAAAAGATGGTTCAACTTGAGCTACTAATAAATTGTGGCTTGTCAATAGTGATTCTTGTGGTCCTATGCAAATACAATGTTTTAGGAACTACCTTTACTTCATGGATTTTATTGATGATTTATATAGGCACGCTTTAAGTAGTCTCTTCTTATGGTTGAAAATCTATGAGCATGTAAATTGAGCACCCTTTGTTCTGATCCAAGGGAGGAATGCATGTGTTCCAATTTTAATACATTTCTTTTAACGTGGGATGAACCATCAGTATATAATGTTGTATACACCTCAAAAAAATGGAGTTGTTGAAAGAAAGGACATGTCTCTCAAGGAGATGGCAATGTGTATGGTCAAAATTCATGTTTTATCAGATAGGTTTTGGCTGGAGATTGTCATGTGTGTAGCATATGTATTGAATAGGTGTTCCACCAAAGCACTACAATCGATCACTCCATATCAGGCTTTCCATGGTTGGAAATCATCTATTCCTCATTTTTTTTCCATATGCATTAGTGCTTGAACAAGAACACAGAAAATTGGATGATAAAGTGGTGAGGTTTATTTTTTGTTAGGTATAGTTATGAAAGGAAAGGCTACTATCTATATCATCCTTAGATTAAATATATTTCTTTTGGCTCTGATGTTGTTTTTGTGGAAGATGAAATATGGCCATTAGTTTCATGTACCAAAAAGACTCTAATTAGCCCTAGAGATGTGTATGAAACTTTGCCACCTCTTTTACAAGTTGTGTACTACACCAAAATTAGGAAACTTTTCAATCCTTATAGGTTCGAGATTATGATGCAAATCGTTTAATTTTTTATGCACATTTACATGATGCACTTGTGGATGAGAGGGCTTATAAAGTAGGCAAAATCTATGCATAAATGGTTGGTGCAAACTTTGAGAGATATAAAATTAGATGCAAATCTTTCATATCATACTCATTTAGGTTCTCATAGTGCTTCCTTTGCATCAGATTGCTAGGCAATGGCTATCTCTACTCTTTGTGATGTGAGTGAGAAAGATTCTTCTAATGAAGCACAAAATTATTGTAATAAGTACAAAAACCTTCCATAGTTAGGCTTCCATAGATTAATAATTCTACACCTTAGAGCCTTCAACGTGTAGTACGTAGTTACTTTTATTTCTTGAGATAGAAATTAATGGTGTTTACCATAATAGTTGATAAATGAGAGTCAAAATTATGAATGAGTGAAAATACACTATAATGCAAAAACGTGTATTGAACTGTAGGGTATGAATTGACTCCAAGAATTACACCATTAATTTCCTAGTTCCTTTTATTTCTTGAGATAGAAATTAATGGTGTTTACCATAATAGTTGATAAATGAGAGTCAAAATTATGAATGAGTGAAAATACACTATAATGCAAAAACGTGTATTGAACTGTAGGGTATGAATTGACTCCAAGAATTACATGTTTGAAGTAGCATGGTTCCATCCGAATCGGATCAGGAATGTAGACAACAGTTATATGGGGATCATGGTTACACAATGTACCCATGAATATAAAAGCATGTGAGCCTTATCTAGTCAAGGTGTGTATGTAAACTCTTTCCAAGTTGTAAATAAAGAATTTATCCCCGAGGTGAATTTACCACCAGAATTAAATCACCACTAAATTGTTTATGCAGCTTATGCTTGCCACGTAGGCACCCATACATACGTTTGACTTAAAACACTTCAATGGATGTTCTTATTAGCACTGAGGAGTATGAACTTATGAGCATCCACTCTATATGGATCATAGAGGTGATGATGTGTGCTGCTCATCACTTGTCGGCTGTCCTACAGAATGTATATGTATGTACATGAATAGTGCAATGTAGTGATGTCAAGATATGCAAACTCATCATACAATATTGATGAGCAACAGGTTGCAGTACTTGCACAATCACATGAGGAGAATAGACACATAAATTAAAGCATCCAAAGGAGAGAATGAGAGGGTCGACTAAAACATATATAGTATCAAAAAATCTCACCCAAATTGCTCATTAACATCTCATGTATTTATATAGAAAAATATGGATGCAGTGAAATTCACCGCTTGCTCTTCTTCATCTCCTTGATTCAAGGAAAATCACCGCACATCTATTCCTTGATTTAAGGATGCAACTTGCTCATTATGTGGAGTGATATCTTTACTCACCTTTTTATATGCTATTAAAATACTATATGGAAATTGCTTAGGATGGGGTCTTATGGAAACGACTTCTTAATACTAGGGTCATATGGGAACATATTGATGAGCCTTTCTTCTAAATTTTTTTATGAGAAATGTGAAGTGCTAAGAGCGGTGGATTTGGAGATTGCTTGCTCCAACAGTTCCCCTTCAATCTTCAAATTATATCGATCATATTTGATGTTGTCCCTTCCTTTCCTTGCTTTGCCTTTCCTTCTGTTATCTCCCCTTTGATCTGATTCTTCATTTGCAATTAGATCTTCTCATCTATCTTTGATTATGCTTCCTTCTTGTCTTCTTTGCTCCATTTTTCTTCATGTGTGATTCTTCTTCATGCTCTTCTTCAATATGTAGACTCTTTAATGATGTAGTCATTGATTGTGAAAGTAATAGCCTTTCCATTGGACTGATTATCTTCAATATTTTTGTGCTGATGATTTTTTCCTTCGAACTTGACGGCTTTTCCTCCTTGATAGAGAGCTCATTTTGATTAGTGATTGATTTTTTAATTCATCATTGTCTTCCATCTTCGAGTAGTAGCTTCCTTTCTCCCCCTATTGTTGATGAACTTTTGAATTGATGTCGTCCATCAATGTATTCCTTCCTTGATGTCGTTGAACTTCTCTTAGAATTGTAGTCGTAGCTTGATATAGTTTATCTTCAAGAGTGTATTCTTTGCTTCATATAGTTGATCTCAAAGGGTAACTCGCCTTCCATCTGATAGTTCCTTTTGAATGGTATTCTCGATGAATCCTTCTTTCTTGTGGTCAATGGTTGTTCCTCCTTGGCTTGATGTAGATAGCTCCGTTGAAGTGATATTTGATCTTTGAGCCCTTTGATGTCCATGTAATAACTTTCTTTCTTCCCTTGTTGTTGTTGTTGTTGTTGTTGTTTATGATTGTGTCCATTGTTATAGTCCTTTGCTCCATATAGTCGATCTTTGCTTCAAGATTGGATTTTCTTCATATTTTTCTTTGTGGTTAATTCTTCCTTCATGAGTGTAGGCTTTGCTTCAGGTTGAAGATGAATCTTTCCCCCTTTTGTATGGCTTCCTTGAAATGTGTAATCTTCACATAGTTCTTCAAAAGAAGTACAAGAGCTTGATACATAAGCTCTTTTGATCATAATACATAATGGAAGTTTCAAAGAAGTTACAAAGGTACAAGGTGCTCTATCTATGGCTTTTGCCACTTATGTATAACAAGTTAACTTTGTCGAATGCAAAGTTTAGAGGTTGTGGTTTTCCCTGACTCATCTTGGAGTGAGCATTACTCTTTCTCTAGAGTGATTCAAGAATTATTTTACATAAAGAAATGAAGTCAATCAAGATCCCAACTTCTTGATTATTCTCCATTTCGATCTCACCTTCTATGTGTAGAGACAAGTGCTCACACTTGTAATGTGCTCACACTTGTAATGTGCTCAACTATGTTTCTTTTTTTCAATGGTATACATGAGGGCATTTGAATGCTTTTTCTAGCTTTTACAAAAGATATAATGATATGATGATATGCAGCCTTTGAGTGACTCTTTATAAGTGAGATTCCATACAACTTCGAATGAACGTAAGTCAAATTGACTTATGATAGCACATCTAAGGTGCTTAGATTTTTGCAAGTAGAGTAGAGTACTGTTCTTATCTTTGTCTAGGGGGGTTGAATACACCTTCATTTTCTTCCTTTTGTGAGGAAGTCTTCTTCTTCATCTTTGTGTGTTATGTATGCATATTCTTTATCTTCCTATGGTGAAAAATTCTTCACTTGAGTGCATTGAATGCACTTCCTTGCTATTTTTTCATCTTCTCCCAATTGATATGGAGAGGTAAGCTTCACAATGAGCTTCTTGAGTAGTGAAATCCATGGTTTTTTCCTTGGTCACTTGAATCTTCTTTCTTCTCCAATAATGGAGGAGTGCTTCCATAGCACTTGGCTACAAGTAGAATCTTCTTGATGGAGATGTGCTTGAATAACGCTTGACTACAAATAAAAGTTTCTTTGCTTTGTATACATATCTCAATATAGAGAAAGTGGAGCTTCAAAGGTACATATCAATGGTCATGAGATCTATGTGATTTTGATACACACGTATGTGATAGAGAGTCAACATAAAATATGAGTAATCATTGATATGATATAGGGTTTTATGAGAAGGCTTAGAAGTAAATTAATGCTAGAGAATGGGTATCTCCAAGATAGGACACGTATGATCATTGTTCCTAACCAATTTTAAGAGCTCTCGGATCTAAGAAGATGAATACTATCAAGGAGACACCATTGATATACATTACTTATCAAATGTATGCTTCTAATGGAGAATGCCTTCTTGTTGAAGTTAAGTCTTTGGAGAGAATAGCTTCAATCCTTTGAAGCTTTGCCCATAGTACCCTTGAACTCTCAAATCTTGATTCTTGGCCCTTGTGAGTTGCATAAGTCTTGATGATAAATTTTTTTTCCTTTTGAAATTATTTGTTTTTGATGACGAGCCTTGCTTAGTGCCTTGAATATCACGCTTTCCTTGATAATGGTCTTCAATGCCGGATATTCAAGTTCCATTCTTCATTCTATGCTTTCTTCATAGCTTGATGATGCTAGCCTCCTTTTGATGCTGATTCTTCAAAACACTTCTTCATGACCTTTGACATTCCCTTTTCAATAAGGAGTTACATCATTACAATAAAAGACTTTGTAGCCTTGAATAGAGATCTTGAGATATCCTTGTATCCTGGCATGATAAGGGAAACTCCCTATATCACATTTTGCTTTTGAAATAGATTGCAAATTATCTCCATTATCATGGAATAAAACAAGTTGCTTCCTATTGCCCTTGTGTAACAAGGTAGGTGAGTTACATAACATCAGATTCATAAAGCTTCATGAATATAAACTTCATGTGCCTCATGCGCAATAGATACAATGAAATGATTATTTGAGGCCTAAGGTGAACAATTGAAAACACAACAGCAACATTTGAGTAATCATAGAGTCATTTGCTCAAAAAGAAAATAAATGATATAAGTAATTTTGAAATGTTTCTCATCATCATAAAAGGTCGATGAAGATATAGCATGGTAACTTTAATTCTTGAACTCTTGCCAACAAGATATCAAGAGATGAAGAGCATTGTTGTCTACAAAGCCTAAAGCTCACTTTGAAACACATTTCCCATTGTATCTTGATAAATAACCCTTTTTGCCGATGGAGCTCGGAAAACACTCTAATCATTAGCTTCTCAATAACCTTCGTTAGCTTCATGGTCAAGTCAAGTCATAAATGAAGCAATAGACTTGACATTATCGAAGAGGACATGAGAAGCAACCATGTTGTATCCACTTGTAACATTGTCTCGTCCACTTTGTGTAGAACCCATGTAGAGCATGTGTAGCACATAGCACACAAAACATTAGTCTTTGATGTAGTTGAAAATGTATCTCCTGGGCTTCTTACTTCATAGACCTTGGATATCTTCCTTCAATGCAAGCTGATCCATCTGCTTCATAAATGATTAACAAAAGACATTGATAGGGAATTGAACATAACTATGAAAAGGCTTGGGATAGCTTTTTAGTAATGGCTCTGATACCACTATGAATGAGTGAAAATACACTCTAATGTAGAAGCAATAGAAGCATATATTGAATTGTAGGGTATGATTGGACTCCAAGAATTACATGTTCGAAGAAGCATGGTTCCATCTGAATTGGATCAAGAATGTAGACAAGAGGTAAATGGGAAAGATCATGGTTACACAATGTACCCATGAATATAAAAGCATGTGAACCTTATCTAGTCAAGGTGTGTATGTAAACTCTTTCCAAGTTTTGAGTAAAGAGTTTATCCCCGAGGTGAATTTAGCACCAAAGGTAAATCGCCATTGAATTGTTTATGCAGCCTATGCTAACCACGTAGGCACTCTTACATACATTTGACTTAAAACACTTCTATTCTATGCTCATGGTTATGGATCTTCTACTGCAGTATAAATAGCCTCATTCAGTTGAAGCTTTGTACTGTTCATGAGTGACTTCTAAAACGGACTTCAGAGATATAGAGTAAGTTTCGGATGCACAGATAAATTGTTGAGTTCTAAGTAACCTTGTTGCCGTCTCCTTAGTTTCAACGCCATCGTTTCTTCTTCTACTTTAAGCATGAGCTTCAAGAGGCAGCATCCTAGACCTTTCATAGTTGTAGAGTTGTCACATCGAAGTTAATCTTCATTCCTAGGTGATCTAGTTCTTGCAGCCTTGTAGCTCAACATATGCACAATATTGTCATACATAATCAGCTTCCGTAACATGGGTATACATGTTCATTCATTCAACGTATGAATCTCACGCACAAATGTATAGTGAATACCTATAACATATAACATTACATGATCATGTATATGAATGAATCATCAGTATTTGGACTCTGTATCTAGCTCCACAGTATTGAATGCTTATATAAGCGAAGGCTATTTGAGAGTGTATGTGTACTAAAAAGTATGCACTCCTTGATGAAATATAATCATGTAACATATGATGCATGCACACACTCAGACACATCTAATTCATGATAGTGATGTGTATGTAAGTATGGACGTTCTTATTAGCACTATGGAGTATGAACTTATGAGAATCCACTCTATATGGATCATAGAGGTGATGTTCTACGGTGCTCATCACTTGTTGGCTATTGTACAAAATGTATATGTATATACATGAATAGTGCAAAGTAGTGATGTCAAGATATGCAAAATCATCATGCAATATTGATGAGCTACAGGTTGCAGCAGTACTTGCGCAATCACACAAGGAGAATAAGACACATAAATTAAAGCATCCTTCTATCTTTGATTCTGCTTCCATCTTCTCTTTTTTAATCCATTTGTCTTCATGTGTGATTCTTCTTCATGGTCTTCTTAAATATGTAGACTCTTTGATATTCATGTAGTCATTTCTTGTCAAAGTAATAGCCTTTCCATTCGATTGATTATCTTCAATAATTTTGTGCTGATGATTTCTTCCTTCGACCTTGAGGACTTTTCCTTCTTGATACAGAGCTCCTTTTGATCGATGATTGATTTTTTAATTCATCATTGTCTTCCATCTTCAAGTATGAGCTTCCTTTCTGCCCCTATTGTTGATGCCCTTTTGATTTGATGCCGTTCATAGATGTATTCCTTACGTGATGTCATTGAACTTCTTTTAGATTTGTAACCCTAGCTTGATATATTTGAGATTTGGAAAGAGGATATGAAGGTTCAAAGGTCATATAAGGGAAATAAAGATCTTCAAAGGTAACTTCACGATCGAGGTCAGTGAATCTCTAGGAGGAAACATCAAACAGTAGGGGAAAGGATATAGACCGGGCTCGAGGTTTCCTTTTTCCTTCTCGGGGGGAGGTACATAGGAGAAAGAAGACAGCCATCATCAAGGCTGTGGTTTTTTGTGTTCTATAGGAGGAAAGGGATGTGAGGATCTCTCTCACCAGTGGGAACAGGGGACCTAAGGAGCTATGAATGCATTATTACATTGCTTCTTCAGGAAGATAACAGGGAACAAGATGGAGGACAAG
The DNA here is from genome assembly GCA_020310875.1 of Ceratopteris richardii. Lineage (NCBI taxonomy): Eukaryota > Viridiplantae > Streptophyta > Polypodiopsida > Polypodiales > Pteridaceae > Ceratopteris > Ceratopteris richardii. Next base: position 38,657 of record MU263120.1, on the reverse strand, counting down.
ATTTGAAGAGCATTCCTATTTGTATGAGGCTCCCAGTGCTGAAGCTCTTTGGAGGTTCACAGAAGGGGTTTCTTGTGACTCTGCAGGTTAAATAGGTCAAGATATTTAAGCCATGATGGGGGAAAATGCACTCGCTTTAAAACACTCATGAAGCGGTCCATTCTCAGAGAGATCAATCCATTTAGTGCCATAAAACCCGATGAAGTTAGAGTCCAAGTTTGAGACCAGCATTTTGATTGGCTTGTTCAATTGTATAAGCCTAAGATTGAGGTCTATGCCTATCTAGATGTGCATGATATTGTAGGATTAGTCAAGGGTATTCATGAAGGACAAAGCTTAGGGAACAACTTCCTACCACATAATACTACTATTGTGGATGCTTTAGTCATCATAGCAGCAGCGAGATTGTGTTGTATATAGAGGAACAAATACGGAATCAACGAGATGCACTTTTGGGAATTTTGAATGCCTCTTGAAAATGCTCAGTTTGCAAGAAAAATCAGAGGATGTTGCCATCACAAAGGATAGATTGCTTCCTTCTGTTTGCTCTCTTGTAGCTATAGTCAAGGCACTTGAAATAGAATGAAATCATCTGCAAGTGTTGCTTACCTTTTTGAAGGATTTTTATCACATATAGAACGTTTTCTTCTATTCATGATCATTTTGAATGATAGTCTCTTTTTTTTTTTTTGGCTTGCTATTCTATAACTTAGATATGATTGATATTGTAAATGTTTGAGAAACAGCTACAACAATAGTTATGTTGTACTATGTGAATTGTATAGGGTGACTAAATGTTCAGAAAGCCTTTGTATGCTTCAACTATTTGAGTTCCAAAAAGTGGATGTTGGATACTGTCAGGAATCATATGTCTTGTATGCAAGGTATAGTTTGCTATAGACTTCCGTATATATCAATGCCGGATACAATGCCAGTATTTATGAATGGGACTTATTAAGATTTAGTATGTAATGGAGCATGTATATGCTTAGGATACATAGAGTAGTGCAGGTCATGAGTGAGAGATGTTTTAATGCTGATGCCTTTCGATCATTTGGCAGAATGAGGAGACAATATATATTTTCTATTGATTGAAGAGATGACTAATATTTTTGGTTCTCTAGCATCTATGAAGGAGCCATTGCTTCAGTACTCTACTGGAATAGTTTGCCAAAACCAAAGAAATCCATATGTTTAGTTGCTTGATTAGATAAGGGATTCAACACATAGATTTCTAGAGGATTGCAAGATCTGTGAAGGGGTGAAAAAAAAAGATGACCACATATCACAGGGTGCTACTAAAAGATGCAAAGAGATTCATTTAAAGCTTATCTCTTTCTGTTCACTTTTTTATCTTCTTATATTGTAGTTGTGTCTCGCATGAAGGGAAAAATAAAAGGAAGCTATTGTTTTAAGCATTAGTGGGAACATGCACACTTAAATCAATGTGTACATATGAGTGATGCAATAGAAAAAAGAGAAGGTTGAGTGTAAAAATAAAAGCACAGGTTTGAAGAAAAGGTTTTAAGGATTTTGCATTTGATCCTCCATTTTGGAGCCACAATGAAGAAAGAACAAAAATCTACACATATGGTTAGTTCACGAAACTACGTTGAAAGTGAGGATGCTCAAATAGAGGAGGGTGCTCACCTTTAAAGATTTAAAATTTATCCTCGTATCAGTACGTTTTTCTAATTTTCCTTGGATTAAGTCATGTTCGATTGTCTTATCATGAATGTAAATATTCGTTCAAAAATCTATCTTCAAGGTTTATTATGAGATAACATGGTGTCTTTGTCTAAATTGGGAGTTAAATAACTCTCTTGTTGATGTTATCACAAGAATGCAATCTTAGGAATTCAAGGGAACCCCTTGGCGATGATATGATTAGCTCCATGTGAAAGACAAGTTCATAGTATCTTTGTTATCGATTACTTCAAGTGTATGGAATCAATAATCAAAGAACTTATGTTCTTCTTTCCACCTACATGTGTGCTCTTGAGAACTTATCCCACATGTTTTTCCTTTTACCCTCCTTATTAAGAACCCCACAACAGTACAAGATTTGTGGAGCCCCATCATCACTAAGAAAGAGGATACAAAAGAGAAAATGTAGAATTGAAGTCCACTTTTGGGGTGACACTATACCCATTTTTATGACCGACCAAAAGAAGATCCTAATGTACATGTCCAGACTTTCAAGAACCAGTACTTGTGTAACCATAGAACAGTGCATGAAGATTAGCACAAACAATAGGTATTCCAAGCTACTTTAGCTGGTGATGCAATCAAATGGCTAATTGAGTCTCCTCCGAACCATTTTACAGAATACAATGACTTAAAAGAATCCTTTTTTGAGAGATTCCAAATTGCTAAACAATACAAAAAATCCTTTAGAAGAACTCTTCTAGGAGGTTTTTATGGATGGATTATAGCCAACAATAAAGGAGAAAATTTATATGTATACGTAAGACTATGCCCAATCTTTAGACTAGATAGTTGAGCTAGCAAAATGAGTGGAAAGGAAAAATACAGTTTGCAAATTTGGGCTCCGAAAAAAACAAGTCCCATAATAAAAAAGAGTATTAATTTGGTTCAACACTTGTACTATCTAAGATGTAGAAATGTGGGCTATATCAGTGCCAATTGTGCATTGAACTAGGTATACTGCCCTACTTGCAACAAAAATAATCACAGCTTAGAAGAATGTAGGTTCAATGGTAAAAATACTCAAGTCCCAATGGCACAAGTTGAAGAAGCTTTACGGAAGGACAATTCTGTAGGATATAATCGTCCAGTCCAATCATGACTTTGGATAGAGAGTGAAGATGGAACAAGTAGTGTAAGAACCATGAGATAGCCACCATTTTTAATTGTAGATAATTCTCTCGTTGGAGCCATTTCAAAAGTGTAGCCTTGATTTTATCCGTACTATCAAAGTGCTTGTGGCTAGAACTAGAGCGCTCTACATTCTCACATGTAATGACTACTGCATAAAATGGGCAAAAGCATGGGCTACAAGGAATGCTACGGTGAGCACAATAGCTAAAAAGATTCAAAATGAGATTTTTGCAAGATTTTCTTTGCCACTAGAACTCATGTTCGATTGCGGCATCATTTCTTGAATCAAATTATTTTAGGAATAACTATAGAATATGAAATTAAGCATTAATTTAGTTCATTATACTACACTAGAGCCAACCATCTAGCCAAGAGTACAAAAAAGGTTCTTCTTCACATGTTGTAGAAAATGCTTTTGGATTCTACATACCAATAGGAAAATATACTTCCTTCGGTACCTTTGGGAGTACCGCACTTGTTTTAAAGTTTCGATAGGAAGTACGCCATTCAAACTTTTGTACCGACAAGAAGCTATCCTCCTTTTTGAATTTTTGGTACATAGTCTTTAGATTGTGGTCAATAAAATTTTACTCCTAGAAGTTTCTTTTGCGTACAGGATGGATAAGCTATAATATTTTGAAGAACATAGATATGTTAGTTTCTTATTACTCAAAGAAGTGTAGAGTAGATAAAAGAAATGGCATGAATGGAATTTATGAAAGAGGATTTTTTGTTCTTGTGATTTAGTACTTTACTTTCACTCCAAGATGAAGAGAAAGATGGGCAAGCTGAAATTGTGGTGGAGAGGTCTATTTCAGATTCGTGAGATCTATGGACCATCTTCTTTTTCGCTTGCCACATTGACTAGAGAGCTTTTACCTTCAGTCCTTAATGGGTCCAAGTTGCTGCCTACCAACCCTCCCACTAATAAGTCATTAAAAAGACGTAAATAATAAAAAACCATAAAAAATAAAACATGAATAATTCACTATGAATATTCTCTGATGTGCGAAATGGAGAAGTAATTAGATGCAAACTACATGCAATCATATAAGTAATCAATGATGGTGAAGGTTGGTTGATTCATATCTGATCCTCTTTAAGGATGGGCTTCATCTCGGGGTGCATGAGAAGCATAGAGCTGGTGGAGTAAAGATACTATCCATGGCAATCATGATGCATAACCGACGCTCTCAACTCAAGAAGGGAGGCAATAAAAGGCTACAAAATTGCCCTAATCATGCTTATTTAGCAAAAGAGCAAACAGAGCACTAAGCAAAGACAAATTCTAGCGCACCCTCTAGCAAACAAAATCAAATAGTGATGGTAGTCATTTTCTCTACCACCCATCTACTAAATATTCCAGACTATCTTTCTCAATAGAGAGGAGAGTGATTCAAGTGTTGGGGCCTCCTAAAAATGCCCTCATTGATTGAAGGAACATCAAACCTCATCCCCTCTCGAATGACATCGTGCAAGAGATTACTAAGTAGACAGTAATGACCTTAACACCTAGGAGGTCTCCCTTAGAATCACACAGAGGGAAGCATTTTAGGTGTCCCCGAAACTGATTGCAAAGCAACTACAGGTTGCTAATAAAGGATTTATAGTAGTGAGAGAGATAGTTGAAATGTTGGAGAATTCCTCTCCTATGCATAGTAGAAAGTGTAGAAGACTTTCTTAGGATCAAGACTTTTACCTATATCTATATCTTAGAATGAAAACTCATATCAACTCAAAACTCCAATGAGCTTGAAACATTATTCACTCAAACTAGACACTAATAGGTTTCCAATGATCTATGAAACACTCAATTTCGAGTAGTTTTGTTTTGGCAACTCTTTGCCTCAAGATAGGTTGTCTGTCCACTCAGTTAGGTTGAAAACTTGACTTTACTAAAATCGGAATAACACAGAGAGCATGGTGGATCTCATAACACTATTTTAGACAGAGGAAGTACACTACATAGGCTTTCAAAAAATTATTTAGACTCTAAAAATGGATACATACATTGAGAGATATGACTCTTGCAATCAGGCTACCAAGAAATTAGTATGTAGCTGGACATAGTCTATGAGATTCTAGAAAACAAAATGACTCAAAGCAAATGAACTACCTACAAGGGGACTTTAGCACCTTCTTCCTCTCTTCTCGAGTGTCCTCCCTTGCCTCTTTTGTAGCCAAATTACCATGAGCTCTCATGATGAGTTTGAGAGCTCTTCTCCATAGCTACTCCACTACTTTGAGCAACCACTCTTCTCTTTCGGTTGAGTTTTTGGATTTGCTTCTCTTTTGTTTGATTCTCTTTTGCCCTCTAGTACTTGCTCAAGTAAATTCTTCCATTTTGCATTTTTTTATTTTCCTTGTATTTGAAGAAAATCCTTTTTGCAAAATATATACGACCTTGCTTCTTTATTTTTAACACTCCCCCTCAAGCTCACATGTGAGCTTGCACCTTTAGCCATATCCTGCTGCAGGTTGATTTCATCCTTGAACCTCTATATCTTAGAAGCATCTAAGGACTTTGTAAACATGTGTGCAACCTGATCATTAGTTCTAATGAGCTTTATATCCACATCCTTGCTCAAAACATTTTTTCAAACATAATGATAATGCACTTCTATGTCCTTACTTTGTGCATGAAACATTGGACTATTTGTTAACTGAATGCTTGACATGTTGTCACCATAAATATGGAATGGTTTCTACCTCCACATGAAGATCAATCAAGTGCTTCTTAATCCACATAGCTTCACAAGTTTCAAAGGCTAATCCTCTATATTCAACTTCTATAGATGATAGTGCAAGAGTAGGTTGCTTCTTTGAGCTCCATGTGATAGGTTTGCTACCTATCATGAGTACATAACTTGAAGTGGATCTTTTGTCTTCCTTTGAACCAACCCAATCAACATCACTAAAGCCCTTCACCTGTAATTGTTCATTATATCTATAACAAGGCATGATTGACTGTGTGCTTCAAATGTCTTAGCACTAGCTTGACTGAATTTAAATGTTCACTTGTTGGACTTTACATAAATTGAGAAAGAACTCCAATAATACTCTTTTATCTAGTTACATCATGTAATTTTTCTCCATCATTTGAGCGTAGCTTCACATTTGTGTCCATAGGTTGAGTGAGTGGTTTGCATTCACTTATTTCAAATTGAAAAAAGAACATCCAACAAGTACTTTCTTTGCATCAAGTACATGCCATCTTTCCCATAGACTACCTCAATGCCTAAAAAATATTTTAGCTCACCAAGATCTAAAACTTTAAACTCCTTATCAAGTTTTCTTTTTATCTCTTGTGTTCTTGCAACATTACTTCTTGTTATGATGAGATCATCAACATATATGAAAATGTGTACCTGCTTGCTATCTTCTTTCTTCATGTAGAGAGAAGGATCTGCACTATTTGGACTATACCCACACCTTGTGAGGAATTCTTTCATAACCTGATGTTGGTGATGAGGAATGACTCCTTAGTCTTCCCTTCCATGTTGAGCTTTGTCCATGTGATGTAGAAGCTTCTGGACATGACATTTGAGTGCTTGTTTGCTGAAATTCGTATTGGAAAACACCTCCATCATCTTCATATTCTTCTTCAAGAATCTTCTCTTTCCCTTTGTTGGGGGATTCTTGTGCAAAAAGGTATTTGAGTGATTGTAGGAGAAAAAGGGAAAGATAAAAAGAAAGATAGAGACACTGGAAGCCTTTGTTGATTGATTATAAGAAGAAAAATACAATGGTGATGCACAATACAATCCAATGCTTTCTATGCAAATCCCATAGAGTGCACAATTACAAAGTACAAAATACCCAAGGTTCTTGTTGCTGCCAACCTTCTTTGCACCAGACCTCCACCTTCTCCATGCTTGCACTTGTGCACACCTTGTACTCAAGCTTCCAATAGAAGGAGTGATGGATACCTTTTATCTGCACGTGCACAGCTTCAATGGGACCTTGGGATCTTTAGTTGTATATATTAGCACTTCTCTACACATTTCTAAGTCCTCTTCATGCACACCTTGCACTTCACTTTTCTGCATCGCACACTCACTATATGTCTCTTGCACTTCTCTCTTGCTTAGTCTAGACTATGCTCACCTTGCTTAGTCCTCAAGAATAATGCCTTACCTTGATTTGAGTGTCGGTTCATGTACGCTCCTAACTGCTAGAGTAGACATTCATGGGCCTCATGACGAGCTTTCCTGCATAGTTAGAAAGTTACACTTAATAATGAACATTCACTTACAACATGACCCTGCTTACTACACATGGTACACCATAGCCCACTTTTGATGCCATGCACGTTGAGTTCCTACAACTCTTGTCAAAGTTGGGCCAGTTCTTCTCCTTGGACTTCCTCTTCCTTTTGTAACTTCAATACTTCAATTTCCCTTCTCAACTCAATCACATTACTCTCCTCTTCTTTATGGGGCTTATTCCTTTTTAAGCTCTTAAGCTCTTTTCTTAGCTGAATTACTGAGCCTTTAGTTCTGGAGGATATGACAAATTCAAAGAGGTTGCCCCATACTTCTGTCTCATTTGCTCCAATCTTGTAGCTGTATTGATAAATTCTTCTATGGAGGTTGTTGGCAACACTAATTCCTTGATTTTACATTGTGTAGTGACTGGAAGTGGTTTAACTAACCATTTCTTAATAAAGAAATTATGTGGAGGATCTGGCTACTTAGACATTCGTGCCTTGGCCCTAGTTACAAACTCTGGAAATATTTCACTAGGACCTAGTCTCAAGTTTTCTAATTCCTCTATGATTATCTCTGTAGTGTTCCTATGCTAGAATTGAGTTTTGAGAGCATCTTTCATTAAATCCCATGTGGTGAAATGGTTTTCAGCAAACAGGCTGAACCATTTATCTGCTAACCCTTCTAGTATGGCAGAAAAGAGGATAAAAAAGGCATCCTCCCTTCCCATCAAACCTCTTGTTTTACATAATGCTAAGAATCTCCTAATGTGCTCGTTTGGATCTTCTTGAGCTAAGCCTTTGAAAGATGGAAATTTTATATTCAATCTAGAAAGTAGAGCTTCCAATCTACCTAACCTGCCATGATCTTTAGTGATGATGATGAAGACAGTGGACTGGAGGATCTTCTAATAGCCTTCCTTCTTCTTGCTTTGCAATTAACCCTCAATGTTTGCGACAGGGTTGCAATCATGAGCTGTTCATAATCCTCTTAGGCTAAGATAATTAATAAGAAGGTTTACCTCTTAACCCAATGAAGTAGTAGTGTTGGCACTTGAATAATGCTTCTCCACACTGCAGTATTTCTTCTCCTATGCTCAAATTTCCTTGTGGTCCCATTATGCGTGCCAAATTTTGTTGCGGGATTCTTGTGCAAAAAGGGATTTTAGTGTTTCTAGGAGAAAAGGGAAAGATAAAAAGAAAGATACAGACACTGGAAGCCTCTATCGATTGATTATAAGAAGGAAAATACAATGGTGATGCACAATACAATCCAATGCTTTCTGTGCAAATCCCATAGAGTGCACAATCACAAAGTACGAAATAGCCAATGTTCTTCTTGTTGCCCGCCCTCTCTACACGAGACCTGCACCTTCTCCAAGCTTGCACTTGTGCACACCGTGCACTCAAGCTTCCAATAGGGGGAGGAATGGAGACCTTCTGTTGGCATGCACACAACTTCAATGGACCTTGGGATATTTGGTTGTATATCTTAACACTTCTCTGCACAGTTCTAAGTCCTCTTCATGCACATCTTGCACTTCACTTCTCTGCATCGCACACTCACTATATGTCTCTTGCACTTCTCTCTTGCTTAGTCTAGACTATGCTCACCTTGCTTAGTCCTCAAGAATAATGCCTTGCCTTGATTTGAGTATCGGTTCATGTACACTCTTAACTGCTAGAGTATCTTGGTGCTCACTTTGATGTCCCAATATTGTCTCTAAAAGTGGGCAGCCAACGAATCCTTCTTTGTCCTGTAGCGACTTTAGACTAAAACAAAAATTTTAATTGGGGGCCATACTTTCACTTGTGCGTATGCTACCGCTTCACATACCTCCACATTTTTCCTTTTAATTCTTCAATTGTGCACCTAAGAGAGGGTTCACCTGAACCTTCCAAAATACTTTAAAATACTTTGAACCTTAGAGAAATTAGAGAAATACCTTTGTACCCTGCAACCAACTTTTTGCAATTTTACCCTTTATGAACAACCTTTTGCACCTTGACAATTGAACTTTGAACACTTTGACTTCATCCATGTTGACTTTGACCTTAAGCATGTTGACTTGATCACTTTGACTTTGAATATGGTTGACTTTGACCAATATGAGTTTTATGGGCTCAACACTCTTTGTCTCAAACCATTCATCAAATACCACATCTTGCAAGGCTCATAGCTCCTTTGTTCTATGAAAATACATGTTTTTGATTTTGGATCCATCTTTATCCTAAGTTCTTGAGGAATGTGAACATAACACACACATCCAAAAGCTTTGAGAAGTGTAAGATTAGGTCTCCTATCGGAATAAACCTCCTCGAGAGTTAAACTATGCACTCCACCTATTATGCACTTGTTCATCAAATAAACAGCTGTACTAGCTGCTTCAGCCCATGGAACCTTCATCTCGTTGAGCATGCATCTTGCAACTTATGTGATATGCCTATTTTTCCTTTCAACAATTCCAAGTTTTCGAGGCATGTACCTACATATAAATTGTCGTTTGATGCCATTTTCATAAAGAAAATCTAAAAAATATTTTGGGAAATATTCTCCTCCTCCATCACACCTCAAGGTCTTTATGTGCCATCCTATTTTCTTTTCTACCTGTGCTTTAAATCTCTTGAACATAGAGAACACATCTGATTTTTTTTAATGCAAAATGTCCATATTTTTCTTGAATGATCATCAATGAAAGTGGCAAAATATCTATTACCAGCCATCAATGGGTGTTTTGATGGTCCCCATACATCCATGTGTATCAAGTCGAGGACATTCCTTGCCTGATAGTTTCTCTTCTTCAATGGTTGTCGAGTTTGCTTTCCTAGTTGGCCTGCTTCACAAAACTCATGCAATCAAGCATCATTGAAGCTTGGAAGACCTCTTACCAATTCATGGTTGCTGATGTCCTTGAGCTTGGGAATGTTGATATGTCCAAACCTTTTGTGCCACAAATCCATTTAAGCAATCCTCTTCTTTCCAAACTGAATATACATCACATTTCCATGCAGTTGTTGAATGTCCAAAGTGAACATCCTACCTTCTTTCCTTCCTTGAGCAATGACCTTGAATCCTTCTTTTGTATTCTTTATAAAGTAGCCTTTTTCATTGAAGATAACATGATATCCTTTCTCTACCATTTGTCCTACTGAAATTAAATTCTTTGCAATAGTAGGAACATGAAGAACATCAATCAATACCTTCTTGCCTCCAAGCTTGATTTCTCCAACACGCTCAATTGTGTGTTGAGTGTCATCTCTGCTTTCCACACATCCTTTTCCACTTGGAGCTTGTAGATTTGTGAATAAATCTCCTTGGCATGTCATATGATTATTGCAACTTGAAACTATAAACCATTTTTTATCATCACTTCTCGGGCTGTTGTACTCATGCTTCATGGAAGGCATGGTTTGCTTGTCTCCTTCACTTGATGTACTCGCATAGTTATTTTGGCTCCTTTGGCTTCCTCCATTGGATGTTCCATCCTTTTGCAAATAATCATTTGCATGATTTCCAACTTTTCCACAATGATAACATGTTATACCTTTTTGAGACTCGGATGAACCTTGACCTCTTCCTCTATTTCTTCCTCGACCTCTTCCATATGTGTTGTCATTTGAGTTGTCCTTGTTATGATCCAAGTTGTATAGGTTGGAATTTGTGTTGTTGTAGCTTCTTCCTGGTCCTTGTAAACCTCCTCTTGAGTTCCTTCCTCTACCTCGACCTGCATATAACATTTGGCTATGGTTTTCCCTACCTTTGTTGCCTTCTCCTTGTTGAGCAACCTCTTCAACCAGAAGATTTGGTATAATCTCGTCGAACGTTGGTAGAGGGCCTCTATAACGAATGTTTGTGATGAGGTACTTCCACTTCTCTTCACTCCTCAAGCCATTGAGGGTTGTTTGGACAATGTCTTCCTCTTCTATCTTGCATCCAACTGATGCTAGCTAATCTCGAAGCTCCTTGATCTTCAATGTATACTCACTAATGCTTTCGTTTGAGCTTTTCTTCATGTTGATGAGATCATTCTTGATTTGCATCTTTCGAGACCTTATTGAGGTAGCATACACCTTCTCTAATGCTTCCTAAACTTCCTTGGTTGTCTCTAGGCTTTGCACACGGCCAGTGATAGTGTTAGAAACAACTTGTGAAATGAGGAACATCATCATTCAATTCCTCTCTTCCCAATCAACAAATTGTCTTCTTTATGCTAGAGTAATGTTGGGATCTTGAAAGGTCCACAAGTTGTGGATCATCTCTAGTAACTACACTCCATAACATTTACCTTTTAGTTAATTTTTCATTCTATACCTCCAAGATTGAAAATTATGCCTATATAACGTCTCAAATTGTTGCCCTAAATCCATCATTGAAGACTGCCAAGTTTGAAATTTACCATAAATATGTTGTGGTGCTCTTTCATGTGTTTACAAAGCTTCCCCTTGATTTGTAGCTTCTCCTTTGCTTTACTTTAGTTCCAATGCTTTTACTCGTCAATTTCCAATGCTCTATTGTTGAGCTCTGATACCAACTATTGGAGAATTCCTCTCCTATGCATAGCAAAAAGTGTAGAAGACCTTCTCAAGATCAAGACTTTTACCTATAGCTGACCCTTAGAATCAAACTCATATCAATTGAAAAATCCAATGAACGTGAAACTTTGTTCACTCAAACTAGACACTAATAGCTTTCAAATGTGCTATCAAACAGTCAATTTGGAGTAGTTTTGTTTTGAAAACTATTTGGCTCAAAATAGGTTGTATGTCCACTTAATTAGGCTAAAAAATATACATCACTGAAATCTGTATACCTCAAAGAACATGGTGAATCTCGTAAAATGCTTTTAGGCATTAGAAGTATCACTACATAAGCTTTCCAAAAAATATTTAAACTCTAAAAATGGATAGATATATTGAGAGATAGGAATCTCACAATGAGGATACCCAGAACTTGGTATGCGGCTGGACATAGTGTATAAGACTATAGAAAACGAAATGAATAAAACCAACTGAACTACCTACAAGGGGAATTCAACACCTTCTTCCTTTGTTTTGGAATGTCCTTGATTGCCTCTTTTGTAGCCAAATGACCATGAGCTCTCATGATGAGTTTGAGAGCTCTTCTCCAAAGCTTCTCCACTACTTTGAGCAGCCACTCTTCTCTTATGGTTGAGTTTTTGAATTTGGTTCTCTTTTGTTTGATTCTCTTTTGGCCTCCACTACTTGCTTAAGTAAATGCTTCCATTTTTCTTTTTTTTTTATTTTCCTTCTATTTGAAGAAAATCCTTTTTGCAAAATATATACAACCTTGCTTCTTTAATTTAAACATGACACACTAGAGATAAAAAGAGTATTGGGCAAACCTTATTCAAGAGAATACAAATTCTTTGAACTCTCGGATGACAAGCCACTAAAGCTTGAATTAATCTTTATGTCAAGGATCATTAACATACAAGAGAAGCACTTTGGAGTTTCCCAATAGTTGTATTTGTTGGTGAAAGAATCTATCAAGACCCATGTGAACTGGGTAGAATGGATTTTTTGGAGATTGAAGAAAGAGATCAAAAGACTTTATACAAGAGCTAGTTGGGCAATTAAGGATACTTTGGAAACCAAGGTTAGATTCATCTTATTTTACTTCTTCATGAAAACCCTCCTTTTCTACCATGTGAATGCAAAATTATCACACTTCAAGTTTTCTTGCAAGCAATAAAAAAGGGACCTGCGGAACAGAAACCTATTGTACACACTTCTAATGAGCAAGAGACGGGCGATAGGGATACGGACGAAGAAGCTAGGAGGAAACAAGTAGAAGAAAATCATTGAAAAATGAAGGAAGGAAAATTAGGGAAACAAGAAGAGGAACCCAAAAGCAGCCAAAGAAGAAGAAGCACGGAGATAACAAGAAGAAAAAGTAGCGGGGAAGAGACTAGAAGCAGAAATTAAAAGGAAGGCAGAAGCTAAAGCATAAGTAGAAACACTCCAAAAAGAAATAGAGCAAACATACCATAATGCGGAGAGTTCCCAGAAAGTTTTGGTAGTCCCAACTTTGAGTTCTTGCAGTCTACATGTTAAATAGAAGCAATTACATGGACGAGTCAGGTTGCCATTGATAAAGTGCAATGACATTATTTATACATGGATATTCTCGCATGAGCCTTGTAAACTAGAATATCTAGGTGATCTAGGTAGGGGTATGGAGAACTTTTTGAATGGATGAATTATAGAAAAAACACAATGCTTTAGTTCAGCATAAGGAAGAATGGCTGTAGGAAAAGGAACATATGAATGCAAAAATCAACCATTTAAGGGCAGAGATTGATGAACTTCAGACAAAGCATAGTGGATGGGAAAGTGCCCCTTGTGAAGAAGCCCTAGAACAATTGAATGAAGGTTCAATAGAAATTACTACACTCAAAGCCGAATTAGAAGAGAAGTCCAAGAGGATGGAAGAGATGCAAACTCAAGCTGAATAGAGGCATGGAGCATTCCATAACTTAAAGAAAAGCAATAAAGAACTAATTTCCAAAACCAAAAAGAAGAAAAGCAAGTTTAGATACTAAAGAAAAAGGTTAATAATCAGGTGGATGAAATGTCAAAGTAGGAAGCAAGTATAGCCAATACAAAAGATAAGCTAGAAATGCAAAACTCAAAGTACACAAATTTAGAAGACAAAATCCACATTGTATTGAAAAGTTATGAAAGGATCAAGGCTCAACTCTCTCTGAAGATTTAGAGAAACTAGTAGTAGACTAGAAGAGCATATGTACAGACGTGAATACTGTTCTAGAAGGTAAGGATACAAAGATTAAATAATTAAACAGAAATGCAACCATAATAGAGTTAAAGCATAAGATAAAACAAGAAGAGGTGAAGAAAGTTTTGTAAAATTAGTAGATATTACTCTAGATTTTGACACTATGTTAGATAAATTACATAATAGAATTTGAGAAGTAGAGGCAACACCTATCAGTTACACAAGTGCTAGTGAAAATTGCTAGAGTCGAAGGAGTTTTTTATTGAAGAAATGCGAGTAGCTGAAGAGAAATAAGGAGAATTGTTTAAATAACTTAAATGGGATATAGAGAGAATTATGAATCTTGAACTTCAGAACAATGATGATAATGATGTATAGATGTTTTAATTAGTAGGTTCGAATCCACCATGTATGCCAATGTTAGATTTTAGGCTCGACTGACGTATTTTTGTAATACACATTTTGTAATAGGAGAAAGGGTTATATTTTAAGAGATTCAGAGAGTTATCTCTAAAAGTGTGATGCCTTGTATATTTTGAAGATCATAACAATGTGACATAGAGAGAAAGAGAACATTTCAGTGTAATCTATCTGTGCAAAATAGAGAAGAACAATATGTTAGTCTGAAAGTATGGAGGAGAAAAGATTATCTAACGGAATTGTCAATGAATGCAGAATGTTCTATAGTAGAGTTCATGTTATTGTCAACCTGATTCCTGTATTATTTCCAAAGTCTATCGTATTCATAGAAGTCTTTAACATTTCTAGTAATTAATCAAAATATTTCAGTGTATCATTCATACTCAAAATTGTGTTACTAAATCATGAACCCTATTATTAAGTGTGTAGTAAGAATATCTGGAATAGAAATGCATGTTATGGTTAAAGTATCGTAGTTATAGTCCCATTTCCAAATCTTGTTCTTTGGAGGTATGTATTGAACCGACAAAAGCACACCAAACAATGTGCTTATAATTGATCAATGATGGGACATGTGACTACTCATCCATCTGTATTTTATTATTACGAACTAAAGTCAGTTGCTTGTCAATTTGGAGGCATGTTATACTTCATGGAATAATGGAATGTTATATGGATTTTAATTTCTTGAGGTTCTTAATGCAATTTGTGTTTTGATTTAGCACGTGAAGACTCATGAGGGTGTGAAGGTGTGTGGACTTATTCAGATATTTGTGAAGATATCTAGAAGAATATCTAGAATATAATATTTTAGTTATTTTTTTAAAAATAATAGATCGCTTTAGAAAGTGACGTTTTTTGTAAAAAGAGAAGGTCATTTTAGAAAGTGATGAGTTTTTAACAAAAGTAGATTTTCATAAATGCATGCTTTTCAAAGCGTCACCCTCATGTATCTTCTATTCAAGACATAATAAAAATAACTTTAAATACACATGCTCTGATAGACTTGTCCATGAGATTA
The DNA here is from genome assembly GCA_020310875.1 of Ceratopteris richardii. Classification (NCBI taxonomy): domain Eukaryota; kingdom Viridiplantae; phylum Streptophyta; class Polypodiopsida; order Polypodiales; family Pteridaceae; genus Ceratopteris; species Ceratopteris richardii. The sequence goes on along the minus strand of MU263120.1, from coordinate 23,411 downwards.
TCTGGGGGGAGATTGTACCCAACCTAGTGTCAACACTCTTTTCTCTTTCTATTGTGTTTATGCTTTTGTGAGATCTCCATTTTGTACTATCCTTTACATACATGTGTTTGCAAAATCCAATCAACAAAGTCTTTGTCAAGAATGGTGTGAGCTTGTTGTTCTAATGCTTCTCCATCAAGAATGTGGGTTAATAAGGATATTATGAAGTATTGTTGTGACTCAGTGCTTACACACGTTTGGTGGTATGAACTTGAAAGCGTTAAGAAGTTGTTACCTAAATTTTGGCAATCATGTTCCAGATACGTTTCTTGCTCCTTATATTCCTGAGCAATGCATGCAAGAGACATAGGATCATCTGATCCATATCTTGAAAGTTTTGACTATGTGTTATGGATAGACAATCAAAACTATCTTTATGATTGGGAATTTGAGGCTTATATGAGTAGAGAAGGAATGCTTAAAATATGGCTTGTCTTTCTTCTCTATTGAACGATCAATGAATGGGTTAAACGGGACATATGATATTGGTTGAATGCAAACATACTTTATTTCCCATTGTCATTTTATGTCAGCAAAAGGTAGACTACATTTAGCATACGCATTTTCACATTGAGAGGTTCTTGAAGCACACAATGAATATATGCTGACTTGAAAGGATAATTATATTAAAAATGCATACTCTACAAGGATTTGGAAAAATGAGTTTCATAATGTTGCAATTCCTAGAGAGAAACAAATGGGTGACTAATCCACTTATGCTTCCTATAAAGGCATGTCAAAGGCTAGAAGGGCTGTTGTTGAGAGGATTGAATTTAATAAAACTCTAAAAGAGCATCATTCAAGTCAAAATCTAGAGAGCAAAAAGCAATGCATCATCGACCTAAGGCTCTAAAGAATGCACACCAATATTTATGTTTGATTTCGATGTTTGGAACAAGAAAATAACTTGTCTACCTCATTTTACGCTCTTCCAAAAGATACATTAAGATCCCAATCTCATGGTTATAGTGTTGCAAAAGGTTATTTCATCATTTAATGGTGAGCTGTCAATTGTTCATTACATGCACCTTGATAACTTGGCTATAGAGAACAACACGTGTAGTGTCTGGATACCCAAGTATGGTGTTGAGCAAAACCGATTTTTGAAAATACGATAGTAAAATTTCTATTAGTTTGCACACTTAGAATCATATATTTTAGTATGTTTTCAAGGAAATGGTCACATGCAAATGTATTTACACTAACATCATTGAGTGCATTGATAAATGAGACGCATAAACCAAGACCAAAAGTTTGTGCTAGATAATTTAGTTCTTCTTTTTGCAAAAAACTAGTTATCATCATGTAAGTGGGAGCCTCGTCAAGGTTCCAATTTTTAATTGAGCATTCCAAAACTTATTATAAGTGATGCAGAAAAGAGATCTTATGAGAACAAAGCAGTTGTAAAGTGTTAAAGTAATAAGACTTTCAATAGTGAAATAACTCATTTTGAACTTTCTATTGATATTTGTTGGTAATAATGTGTGTGAAGAGACTAGGACCATCGCGTTACTTTTCTCCCTCTTTAGGAGGTTTTTTTTGAGCTTTTATATATGCGTATAACCCTAATGGGCCACTTATCTTTGTACATTCTCTTGGTAATACATTTAGTATTGTGTGTTGGGGTGCAAGCTTCTTCTTCTTACTTGTGTTGTTTGTGTGCTTCCCTAGACCTCAAACTCCAAAAATTGGTATCAAAGTAGGGCATCGTTGATACCCCCCAAACTCCAAAAATTGGTATCATCCAGGGCATCGTTGATATCCCTCTAACGAGAGCCTCCAAATTTCACAAAAATGTGTGAACACATTTAAGGTGATTAGGAGTTCAACTACTTCATTTTGTGGTGTCAAAATGGCAATCTAAGCTCAATTTAGCCTCCGATCGCATTATCACATTGCTTGTGCTGATAATTTTATCTTTTTGTCCCAATTTTATAAATAGGTTTTAGTTTGTGATTATAAGCTCCTTGAAGTCTACTACAGGTTTAGCAAAATGCAACAAGGTAGTTCTGTTCAACTTTTTGAGACACAATCATTTTCTTCATCATGGTATTTTAGTTAGTGGCAATGGCTAAAAACAATGATGTATCTATATATTGTCTATTGAGGATAAGCTGGATGGTATCAATTACCCATTATGGGAATATGATCTGCCGTGTATTGGTCATAAAAGGACTATCGAATGTTGTGTAGGGTGGTGGAAAACAAGGTTGTATGGATGATTCCTTCCTCTTCTATCTTGCATCCAACTAATGCTAGCTAATCTCGAAGCTCCTTGATTTTCAATGTATACTCACGAATGATTTGGTTTGAGCTTTTCTTCATGTTGTTGAGCTCATCCTTGAGTTGCATCTTTCGAGACTTTATTGAGGTAGCATACACCTTCTCCAATGCTTCCCAAACTTCCTTGGTTGTCTCTAGGCTTTACACATGGCCAATCATAGTGTTAAAATAATGTTTGAAATGAGGAACATCACCCTTCTATTCCTCTGTTCCCAATCAACAAATTGTATCCTTTGTGTTGGAGTAATGTTGGGATTTTGATGGTCCACTGGTTGTGGGTCATCTCCAGTAACTAGACTCCATAAACCTTTACCTTTAAGGTGATTTTTCGTTATATACCTCCAAGATTGAAAATTATGCCTATCTAACTTCTCAACTTGTTGTCCTAAATCAGCCATTGAAGACTTGCAAGTTTGAAGTTTACCTCAAATATCTTGCGATGCTCTTTCTTGACTTGACGAAGCTCCCACTTGATTTCTAGCTTTTCCTTCGCTTTACTTTAGTTCTAGTGCTTTGCCTCTTCAATTTCCAATGCTCTATTATTGAGCTCTGATACTAACTATTAGAGAATTCCTCTCCTATGTGTAGCCGAAAGTGTAGAAGACCTTATGAGGATCAAGATTTTTACCTATAGCTGACCCTTAGAATGAAAATGTGTATAAACTAAAACATCCAATGATCTTGAAACTCTTTCACTCAAAGTAAACTAATAGCTTTCAAATGCGCTATCAAACACGCAATTTGGAGTAGTTTTGGTTCTCTAACTCTTTGCCTTAAAATAAGTTGTATGTCCACTCAGTTAGGCTGAAAACTAGACTTCACTGACATCCTTTGGAGTTTCCCAACAGTTGTATTTGCTGGTGAAAGAATCTATCAAGACCCAAGTGAATTGGGTAGAATGGATTTTTTGGAGATTGAAGAAAGAGATCAAAAGACTCTATAGAAGAACTGGTTGGGTAGTTAATGCTACTTTCAGCACCAAGGTTAGATTCATATTTATTTAACTTCTTCAAGAAAACGCTCCTTTTCTGCCATGTGAATGCAAAATTATCACACTTCAAGTTTTCTCGCAAGCAATGAAAAAGGGACCTGCAGAACGGAAACCTATTGTACACACTTCTAACGAGCAAGAGATGGGTGACATGGATACGAAGGAAGAATCTTATGGATGAGTCTATCAGAGTATTTGTATTTATAGGTATTCTTCATTACATCCTAAATAGAAGATACATGAGGATAGCGTTTTGAAAAGCATGGGTTTATGAAAAACTACTTTATTTATAAACTCTTCACTTCTAAGCGGTCTACTCTTTTTAGAAAAAAATATATAAAATACTATCTTTTAACTATCTTGAAAAGTATCTTAATAAATGCAGGTGCATTCATGTCCTCATGATTCTTCACTTGCTAAATCAAAACACAATTACATTAAAAACCTCAACACATTAAAATCCATATAACATTCCATTATTCCATAAAGTATAAGATGTCTCTCAGTTGACATGCAATTGACCTCAGTTGATAAGAATAAAATAGACATGGATAGCTAGTCCCATGTCCCATCACTAAACAATCATAAGCATATTCCATGTAAAAACACATGCATGGAAATGAAAAACTAGAAGTTAATGTGGCTATGAATGATATGCACATATAAAGTCTATTTTGGAACCTAAATTTTGAAATAATACAATCGAAAAGTGATTACAAAAAGGAACATCTTGATCTAATAGAATAACTTGTGGAAAAATACATTTAATAAATAACTTACCATGATGATAAAAAACCATTTAATAAATAACATTTACTAAATAGTTTACCAAAATCCTCTTCTAGTATGAATAGGGTCCATGGCCTTATATAGAACCAAAACCTATTACTAAACATGTGAGAATAATGTTAGCAATATTTTAATTGAATAAGGAAAGGAAAGGTTTTATCTTGGAAATATATAAAAAATAAATAAAAGAGAGTGTCTTACAAATAAATAAATAAATAAGGGGAAGAGAATGTTAGAAGTTATGTTAAATATCAATTAAAAGGAATGGGGTATCACTATGTGAAATAGGCTAGTCAATAAAGCATATCTCTTTGTAAATGAAAGGTGGTGAGTTCAAATCCCTACATGCTAACTAGGGAAATGAGTAAGCTACCTAGAAAAATAAGTAAGCTAACTCGGGAAATAAGTGAGCTCTTATTGCCACTCATTAGTTAGAAAAGGTTTGCATGTAGCCAATGGATGCCAATAGAACCAAAGGGATCCAAAATGAGCCAACAAAACCATGAGTGCTAGAGAATCCAAAGAAGCCAAAGATGCCAAAGTTCTATGTCTTAGTCCACACCTTGGAGTAAGTCGTAGGAGTAACTGAATTGATAATCAAACTTGATAATCATAGGAGTAACGAAATTGACAACCAAACTTGATAACCGCATGGATAACCAAACTTGATAAATGAACTTAATAAAGGAATTTGATATCTGAACCCGAATAGGAATAGTGCACAATGCATAGTGAGCACAGGGAGTAAGTTGCATGAGTAACCAAATTGATAACCAGACTTGATAACCACATGGATAATTGAACTTGATAACCCAACTTGATAAACCAACTCGATAAACAAACTTGATAGCTGAACGCAAACAAGAACAGTGCACACTGCATAGTAAGCACAGTGAGTACTATGAGTACGGTGAGTATAGTGAGCACAATGAGCACAATGACTACACTGAGCATACTTAGCACAATGTCATAGTGAGCACAGTGTGATAGGAGCATAGTAAGATTTGAATTGAGAAGACACCGAAAAACTAAGAAGAAAACATGAACTGTCAAATGCATACCTGAACTGGATGAGAATTCAATGAACCAAAAGGGATGTGGAATTGCAAACGAACACCGTGAATCATCAACAAGCACTGAGAAGTACACCTCCACAGATGCATACTTGCTTTGATACCATTTTTTATTAGATCTTGCAAATGCACATACACAAAGATAGTACAAAAACAAAATCTCACAAAACTACTCACAAAATAGAGAGAGATAAGAGACTAAACACAACACTGGGTTCAATCTCCCCTCACATACTCTAATGGATGATTCTATCAAACTATGTGTATCTATAGGTATTCTTCATTACATCCTCAATAGAACATGCATGAGGGTAGTGATTCAAAAAGCACACATTTAAGAAAATCAAAATTTTAAGAAAATTCTGCTTTCTAAGTGATCTACTATTTTTTACAAAAAAAACAAATATAAAATACTATGTTTTAACTATCTTCAATACTATTTGAATAAATTCAAGAACATTCACACCCTCATGATTTTTCACCTACTAAATCAAAATAGAATCATATTAAAAACCTCAAGACATTAAAATCCATAAAACACTCCATTATTCCATAATGTATAATAGTTTCTCTACAATAGATGTAGTAGAAAGCATAGCACAAATAAGAATTTGAAGATTATCATCTTCAACAACATGTGCATCACCTTCAAGAACTGTATATGCAAGCATAGTAGGACATTTTTCAACACCCTGCACAATATTTCGTGCCCTTTTTGCCACCAATACATGAGGCACCATATATTCCCACAATGGGTAATTAGTACCATCCAAGCTATCCTCAAGACCAAACATTTAGAATACATCATTTCTTTGAGTCATGGTCACTAATTAAATACCAAGATGTAGACAAATGACTATATCTCAAAACTTTCAATAGAACCACCTTGTCAAGCTCTAATAAAAATATAGTAGACTTTGAGGTGCTTGTACTAGGGAAACCAAATCTTGTATATATGTTTGGCATAAAAGGACAAAATTTCCTATAAAAGTGTTGCAATAGTGCAATCAGAAGCCAAAACAAGCTCATATCAAAATTTTTTCCCAAGTCTAGTCAATAATTTTTTTATGGTTCTAAGACTATGATGGCACAAAAATTGACACTCTAAGTTAATTTTCACGTATTCTAATACCAATTGTTGGAGTTTGAGGTCTACGAAAGCACACAAACAACATAAAGAAGAAGAAGAAGCTTGAAGCACAACATAATACAACATGTAGTACCACTTGATTGTACAATGATAAGTGATATTTTAGGGTTATTGGTGTATACATTGTTGGAACATCAAGCTTACACTATGATTGAGGTGGATTTGATCTGCATCAAAAGCTATCACTTGGATTACATCGAAAGAATATCCATTGGAGAGTTCTTTTACTTATGCTCACTTATGGTATTTTTTACAACATTTTTCATGGATCTTTTACCATTGTAAAAGACTAGAGATTTACACATGTAAAAGGAGAAAAAGAGAGCTAAACTTCCACAAATTTGAGGTGGTTGAGTTACAATTAATGAATCAATAAATTACCTAAAAACAGATCAAACTAGATCTTCACTTGTCCTAGATTGTAGGAAAGTGATTTGATTCCCTCCAACAACTAATCCCGACTTCATTTGAATTAAAAATCCACTTGTAGAAGTCATGGAAAAATTCAAGAATCTATATAAAGACTTCAAATCACTTTTACATTACATCAAAGCAATATACATACACTTGTGGCCATCATTGACTTGCTCCTTCATTTTTGTGCATCATCGTCTTCAACAATGGTAAGCTTACAAGGGTTGTTGCTCTCTCTAAAGAGCTCCAAATTGGATATGAGAGTAGGCATTGGAAAGATATTAGTATTTACTTTATGTTTATGAATTTTCAAAGCATTTTAATTATCCTATTGGGAGAAATCATAGTTTTTCTATCTTTGGGGCTATCTCTATGCATTCCTAAAAAATAGGAGATACCACTATTGAGTGTCATGTTCATTCCAAAAGCATATTGTGCTTATTTTTTGTACTTTTGTGCATTATATACACTCAATCCTATTTTTATGAATCATATAAAAGTATTTTTTCCAATTGTAATCACGCTGGTTGCTATGAGCATTTGAAATTCATTATCTCATCCAAAGATAGTAAGTTTTTTGAGCTAGTCAATGTGCAAACCTATCTATTTTGTATCAACTCTTTCCGCTTGATGCTCCAAGGTACATAGTGCATTTTAGTCCACAAATTGCATTCTTATAAGGTCTATTTGAGTCTCCATAATCTCAAGAGCTCGTCTTGTGCTTTTTGGCTGGATCAAACTTCGTCGCTTCGCAACTCACTTTTCTACCTCCTACAAGCTTCTCCAAGTTCTTTTAGTGGTATCTCAGCTAGAGCCAGATGGGGGATGGCTTTCCCTCAATGATTTAGAAGCTTCATGGACACAACTATGCGGCTTGGCAAATCAAAATAAAGGCCTATTCACAAGGTGGAAATCTTTATGGAATTGTAGTAGGTGATGAAGCTATGCCTATATCCAAGATCCATTGGAGGACCTACACAAGAGGAGAAAGATAAGCCCACACTTTGGTGTGCAAGTGATGCTCAAGCAAGGTCATACATACTGAAATCTATCTTTCACTTTATATTACCACATATCAGATGATGCAAGACATCTCAAGTGACTTGGGATGCCCTAGAGAGTTTCTTTTCCACTAGTACCAAAGCAGAAAAGAATCATCTTTTGAATGAGTTCAACCAAATGAAGAAGACAACTAAACAAACCATCATATAGTTTTTTACCACGATGAAGGAGGTTGCAGATCACTTAGCATCCATTAGAGAGATGATTGAAGAAGAGGCTATCATGAGCAAAATTTTCAATGGGATTTGAAGTGATAAGCAATGGTAATCCTTCACCATGTATGATATCATCATGGATGTGAAAAGTGCAGGCTTCAACATCTACCTTGGACAACTCTTGAATCAAGAGGCCAACAAAAACATAAAGGAAGGTAACTCCTATCATGGTAATTCAAGTAGTGCTCTATATGTAGATAAGAAGGATAAGAAGATGAAAGGACAGAAGAAAGAAGAAGATGAAGAGGACACTTCCCAAGCCAACTTCATAAGAAAGAGCAAATGGAAAGAGAAGAAGAAAGGACAAAAGCATGACAAAGCCAAAGGTTATAATGTTCAACCTTGTCCCATCTATGATAACACCAACCACACGACTTAGAATTGTTGGTTCAATGGGAAGACCCAAAAATGAAGTGCAAGAGGTGGATATGACATCAGTAGAGGTAGAGGTGGAAACAACTTCAACAATAGGAATAGAGGCCTTAATAAAAGGGACTTCAACAATTATTTAGAAGATCAAGCACATGAAGACTCATTGCTTCTAATGAATCTAAGCCATAAAGAAGGTAAAGAAGATGATCATTTGTTCTACATAGGTTCAAAATTTTCAAATCATGTTGCAGGCAACATTGCTCTTCTATTTGATTTGGAAACTCCAAAGCATAGTGTTAAACATGCGTTGCCGTCACAGGCACGTTTAAACTCTTTTGGGTTCTTGGGAGTGGTAGGGGTCTGATAATCAGAGGCCCTATAACTTGATTTTCCCAATTAATTTATCCACACCGTAGTACATTGACATTCAAACCTTTGTTTACTACGAATTACTGTCAATCCTCTGGCTCGTTCTTGCACAGACTTACTGTTCGTACTCAGATTGATACTTTCTCAATATGTAGCATCGGTGTTATTCATTACCGTAACACAGACTTAAGATCCTTAACTTAAAGGAGCTAAATTAATCACAAGTTAACATAACCAAACAAGGACGAAACACGATACTACTCAGATTTCTCAAACACTGCACCACGACAACATCACAGAATGCAATCACCCAGACAGACAGTCTGGCGATTCTTCTCATCGTCACCGGAGCGTCCTTTCATTGATTTATAAGTAGTTACAACTCTTTGCAACGACCTTTCGGTTCGTGCGGAATATTGAAAAGTAAAGAATTACAAATGCCAATCCGGCGGCTTACACTGGCACGCACAGTGGACTTGAACCCGCAATGATACAAAACTTAGGGCTCTTCTACTATACCCTGAATGTACATGGTTCGGGCTAATTTAAAGGTTCTGGTAATTTTCTGCTTCAGACTATCCAGCATTTTCTTTAAAGTGTCTGGTTCGACTAACTGTGTGTCAGTACAAACAGAACTGGCGACAATTACTTGAGTCATCAAAATGTCATCTTGCGTCTGCAAAAAGGCCTCCTGCAGGTAAAAATCATTTGCTAGTGCCGCATCCCGGCTTAATTTCATGTCTTCGATCTGTTTATCTATTCGGGATAGATGTTCTGCTTGAATACCTAACTGTTTCTCTCTTCTTTCAAGTTCCTGAGCCTGATATTGAATTGTCCGGTAATATGCATCTCTTTCTTTTCTGATCCTGATTATCTCCTTCTGCAGTTGATTGGTTGAGTTCATCTGAATTTTAAGAGCAGAATTTGCTTCAAACAAGTTGGCATTTGCTCTCTGGAGTTCTTCATTAGTTTGTTTTGCTAAATCTGCCATTTCTTGTCCTTTCTGCACAACTTCATCTAGTTGAACTCGCGTTTCTTCCAATAAATTTCCAAGTGCTATGCGAGCATCCTCTTTATCCTGAACTAACTATTTTAACTCAAGAATTTTTGCATCACCAGCACTTAATAACTCATCTTTGGCTTGTATCTCACCTAACGCAGCATCTCTCTGGGTGATCAACGATTCCTGTTCAGCAAGTCGAGCTTGGAGTTGTTGAATCTGTTCGTGCAAAGCATGATTTTCGGCCTTTACTACATCTACCTCTTCCTGGAGTGGAGTAATATCCGCTTCAAGAACATCGACTTTGTGTTGTAATTCATGTCGGATATTATCAGTAACCTCCTTCATCTGCTTTGGTAGTTGCTGTGACAGTTGGATTAACATATGACCCATGGATGCTAACTCGGTAAACATAGGAATCGGAGGAAACAAGAGAGGAGGAAGTGGTTGGGATGAAGAAGCTAACAAGAGGTGATGGGAAGAGGGTGGAGAATAATTAGGGGAAGAAGAAGAAGTAACACGTTCTTCAGGGTTAATGGGCTCGACAGGTGCAATGGAATCGACCGGAGGCATTGATGGAGGAGTGGGTAGAAGAGTATTGGGTACCAACACTATTCCGGTAAGTTGCTGCGTAGTCGCTTCAGTTTGGGCAACTGCAGAATCTACTGCCGCAATCAATTCGTCGAAAATTTCTGCAACAATAATTTGCGCATCTTCTTGCACATCTTGTTTGGACTGTTGCTGAGAATTTCCCTAAGAAGAGCTTTCCGTAGTATTGGCAGAAGATGCAGTGTGGTCTTGTTGCCGGATGGGAGAAGATTGGGTGGACGAATCAAGGTGAATCGAGGTTTCAGTATCATGGAAAATCTCTTCTTCATGCCCAGTTGCCGAACCTTGTACTTGACTTTCAGAGGGGCTTATCCGTCTTCGCTTCCGGTGAAGAAGCTGGAAGAGATCTTCATCATCATCTTCTTCATCTTCGAGCACGTGAACAGATCCCTCATGGAATAATATTGGAGCGTTTGGAGGCGGTTGTGCTACTTGGAGGGTCGGAAACAAAATTGTAAGGATATGCGAAAAAACGAGAACGAGGGTAGATCTCCTTTGTTAACATGCTTAATAACCGTAACACATTCACGGTGAATGCACCGGAAATAATAGGAAGCAAAATTTACAGGCTCCCGAGAGGCCATGTCAATCATCGAGTAGAACGGGCATGAAATCCCGTAAGTGCGTTATTGTAGATTCAATATGGCCACTAAGAATTGCAAAGTTGTTCGTTCAGGATCAGGGCGACACAAGATGGCATACTCATTCAATGAGTGCCTTGGGAATAATTCCATCATGGTAGCTACCGGAAGGAGAGGACCATTATGTCGTCCTTCCAGAGGGAGGCGGAAAGCGGCAGCGAATGATGCGAATGTGATTACTACACGAGACGGTAAACATAGGATCGGCCAACTCTGCTCCGTAGCACGTGTGGCGGCTATGGCAGCAATGATCTAGGCGTAATACGGATGACACTCCACTGAATGCCAAGGCAATTCACCGAAGTTGGACAGACCTCAGATACGCAAGAACTCACTCACGTCCGGAGGGAGTCCGTCACGGAAGGTAGCAAAATTTGCTAAAGCTTCCATGGTGCTCGCACGAAATCACAAAGACACGAATACACAATAATCACACAAAACACAAAGCACACAGAGTACACAGACACAATAGTGATTAAAAGCGAAAAGAAGAAGATTAACTAGATACTCGGTAACGAGAGGAGATCGAAAATGTTAATCATCGCGCGGTGTTGAGATGAGAACCTTCATAACTATGGCGTGCATGCATGTGTAGATCGATAATACATAGCGGCTTTTAATCATAATTAGATATCAAAATGAGGATATTTACAGGCTTATTCAACTAATCACACAAAAACAAAAAGAAAGTAAATAACACGCGGAAAAACGGAGAACACGTCAGCGAGAATCAGGTGTTTGATGATACGGCTGCAACTTTGAACCATTGATTACTTTAGGAAGAGGAACTCCGGTCAAAGTAGTCAATCGAAAAGTAGCTGGTCCCACTTATTCACTAATTCTGTAAGGACCGAACCACCGTAATTTGAATTTTCCAGCTCCATGATTTGATTTTGCATTATAAAACAGCACAAGTTGCCCCACCGTAAAAATTGGAGTTTTGAGATACCGATCATGAGTACGTGCTTGTCGCAACTGCATTTCTTGAAGGACCAACAAACTTTCCCAGCGATGTTCATCTAAATCTCTCAGTGCTTCCAACCGAAAAGGCAAAGAGTCTTCGGGTAACAATTTCTGAGTTATGGCCACACATAGGCTTGGCACTACAATTTCCATTGGCGCAATTGCTTCCAGCCCATAAGCAAGCTTGAAAGGGGTCAGTCCGGTTGCAACTTTGTATGTAGTACGGTATGCCCATAAGACTGCTGGTAGTAACTGATCCCATCTTTCTGGTGATTCCAGTCTTATTAGTGCTTTCCGCCAATCCATTGGCGCGAGGATAGTATGGTGAACTGAATTTATGCAGAATCTGAAAAGTGTGTGTGAGCACTCATATTAATTATTAGCAAAGTGTGTTCCTTGGTCTCTCACAAGCTCTAGAGGTAATCCATAACGCCGAAAAAACGTCCTTCATCAAACATTTTGCCACCGAAAGAGCTGTGGCGGACCGTAAGGCCCAAGCCTCTACCCACCTGGTAGAATAATTTGTACATGTCAGAGTGTAGCGATTGTTGCTAAGGATTGTTGGAGGTGTGATTGGTCCAATAAAATCAAAACCCCATTTCTGAAAAGGTTCCAAAGTTAATACAGGTTGTAGAGGAAAGAAGTGACGTTGTAAAGGCTGTCTAGATCATTGACAAGTGTCACACTACTGCACAAAATGAGTCACGTCTTTATACATGGTAGGCCACCAAAGCCCACTTTGCTGAATTTTTCGGTGTGTAAGATCTGCGGCAAAATGTCCACCAGAGGGTATTGAATGTGCCATAGCAATAACCGAGTTTACTTCATGCGGGGGAATATAGCGAAGTAAGACACTAGTATGATCCATGTAGTACAACTGTCCTACAATCAATCGGAATCTGCGACTGTAAACTGCAATTTTTCAACGCATAGTAGGAGAAGTTTGAGGAGGAAGACATCCATCAGTAAGAAAGGTTAATAATTGATCATAGTATGTAAGTTTCTGAGGAGGTTCTGCAGATTCGTCACTAGTTGTTTCAGTAACGTAAATTGCTGGTGTGGTGTCATCGACGCCTATTGGAGCTTCACCGGAATACAACCGAGAAACAAACTCTGCTAATGCATGTGCAGTGTCAGGTCGATGAATCACTTCATAATCAAATTCTTGTAACAATAGAACCCAACACGCTAAGCGACCACCTAAATGCTGATGTCGAACCAGATACACCAGTGCAGCATGATCTACATGAAAGGTGAATTTTCGGCCTAACAAATAATGCCGGAATTTCTTTACAGAATACACTAAACCGAGACATTCTCTTTCAGTCACTGAATGATTCCTTTTAGCAAGAGCGAGTCGATGACTTGCATAGTAGACACGCCAAAACCATTTGTCCGTTTGCTACATTAAAACACTTCCAATTGCTATGTCTGATGCGTCTACAAAACATGAAATGGGCGTTCCCAATCAGGAGGTTGCAGAATTGGTGGCTGAGTCAATAATTCTTTTAATCGATCGAAGGCAGTTTGACATTCTGGAGTCCAGTCAAATTGTCAAGGAGTGCTCGTCATGAGCCGATTAAGTGGTGTGGCGAGATGAGCTAACCACCGTAAATGCCGACCATGCCACCTGATTTGACCCAGGAAGCGCATCACTGCTTTCGGCGTAGTAGGCACAGGTGCTTCCAACACAGCTGCAACTTTATCTGGATCAACTTGTATGCCTTGTGCAAAAATAATATGGCCAAGGAGTTTACCACACGAAACCGTAAAGATAGATTTATTCGGGTTCAAGCAGAGTCGATATTCTCAGCATTTCTCAAAACAACACTGTAAATGATACAGGTGTGCCACAATCTTGCCGAATAAGGAGAAGTCATCTAAGTATACTTGCATAAAAGAAGTGAGGTAGGGTGAAAAGATTTCCTGCATATAGCATTGGAAGGTGCTGGGAGCATTCCTTAACCCAAACCACATGACCGTACAAGCAAAAACACCCTAGTTGGTAATAAACGCTGTTTTCGGTATATCTTGCTCAGCCATTCGGACTTGGTTATAACCACTGTAACCATCCAAAAAGGAGTACATTTTGTGTCCAGCCACTCTGTCCAGCATTGTGTCAAGAAAGGGAAGAGGAAATGGATCAGGCACCGTGGCTGCATTCAGTTTCCGGTAATCTACACATATTCGGAGCTGCTTGTTTTTTTTGGTACGATCACGATCAGAGATATCCATTGAGCGTGTTCAATTGGGATAATGAATCCCACCTTTAATAGGCGATCGAGTTCGGCTTTGACCTGTGCTGCATAATTGGGGTTCATTCGGTAACTGGATTGTTTAATTGGCTTCGCTTCTGGCTTCAGCACAACCCGATGCTGATAGATCCGTGGATCTAGACCTTTCATATCACGATAGTCCCATGCAAAAAGATCAGAAAACTCACGAAGAAGCTGGATCAAGTCTACTTGAAATGACTCGGACAATCCTCCCTTTATCTTGACAGGTCACGGGTTCACTTCATCTCCCAAATTATAGGTCACTAACTGGTCTTCTGGGACATAAAATTGATGAGGTTTCCCCAAGTCATCAGCTGATTGTAAAAGTTGACGTAGAGTAGCTCCATCCATAGCAGCATCATCATTTACATCTGTATCTCCGGTCACGAGAACAACCGTACAGGCTGCCAGACTCTAGTTATCTGCTACAGCTTGAAGATCTATAGTACCCAAGGAGATCAGATCTTCTTTGTTCTTCAGAAATGCTTCTTCTTCATCGTCAGATAAGCCATCCAACATGTGGACCGGCTCTACTACATAAGGTCTGGCATGTAGTTCACAGGGCTGAATAGCATCCAGTTTGACAACATATTTACGGTGGTTGTCTTTGAAAGTCAGTTCTTGTGCTGACCAATCCTGTATAACTTTAGCCTGTTTCAACCATGGTCGACTGAAAAGGAGATTATAGTCGAGACTGGACTCCGGTAATTCTAAGACTACGAAAGTAATCTTAAACGTGGTACCCTGCAAAGTAATGGGGATATTCCTTACGAGGCCCACTAGATGGACTCAGGATTGATATGCCATTGTGACAAAGAATTGAACAAGTTCGATTTGGGTCCACAGTAACTTCTTGTAGAGAGCCGCAGTTGCTATGTTCACGCTGGAACCACCATCAATTAACACTTGCGTAATCTTTTGATTTTTATGCCAGACAGTGACTAAGGGAACAGAATGATCCACTGTAGAATCAGTTTTCGGTTGGATTGTTGCAGTCACCAGAGTACTAGGAGATACGGGACTAACCTGTTGTTGAAACTACTGCCTCACTCCTGGCACTAAAGCGAGTAGCTGTCCTAAGGGGAGTGTAATTGAGGCCTTAGAGAGAATATCCCATACCTGCTCTGTTTGAATTGTACTCTTCATCGATTCTGATGATGATGTGCTTGTTACTGGGGTAGAATCTTGTTCATGCATTCCCATCTTCGGCAGGGGAACCTGTGTCACTGGAATTGGATCAGGGAACACCGTAGGCTCTTTGGTGGTCCATTGGCTAGCTTTAGTATACATTCAATGTTGTTCACGGAGCCAGGTTCAAACACCTCAGCTGCTGGTTGCAACTGTTTACCGGATCTTGTTTGGACCACTACGGCTTGTGTTTCTACTGGTGAAATATACACCATGTTGGTCATTGGGTTCTGACGTTCTTTCTTTCTTTGATCATATTTGACTGCATCCTTGCAGAATCTTCGGATGTGACCAAACTCACCACAAAAATGACATCGAGGTGGTGGCACAGAAGTATGCTCTGCTGATGTACTGGCCTGCCATCGATTTGCATTGAAGTTGGTATTCCGCTGTCCCCGATAATTCCTGTATCCTTGTGGCTGATTGTTTCGCATCTACGGCGGCACATAGTGAGTGGTTGGCTGCCCTGGTTCCCGTATGATGGCATTCACAACTGCTTGTCCCTGCACTTTGGCATTATACGCACAATTTTCGGTGGAATGTCCGGTGGTATTGCAGATAGCACAATACATCTGATTAAGGGCACAGGTAGCACTGGTGTGCCCAGGATTTTTGCACTTAGTGCAATACATCTGTTTAGCTGGATCCTCTGCAACGTTTCTACTGGCTTTTAGCCACTCCAAGTCTTCGGTGAATCCCCCAACCTTATGCTCTAGTTGCAGGGCCATCACTATAATAGCATCCAGTGTCATAGCTCCCACACACCGAATGATCATGATTTGTTTAAGCTGTGGGGTTAAACCATTAATGAACCACTCGGTTATGACATCATTCGATAAATTAGCATGTGCCGGAGGTAATTGTCTTAAATGAGTTCTAAATAATGTGGCATATTCCTGAACTGTTTGGTGCGGCTTCTGTCTATTGTTCTGCAAGTAATCGAAAATTTTGGCAAGGTTCTTCTTCTGCCGGAACCTCTGCAAAAATGTATCCCTTACCGCCTCATAGGTGCCGAAATGGTTGATATCATACTTTGTTAACCACCTTGCTGATCATTGACTAATGTAGACTGGAATACGATGGCCTTGTATGCCGGATCGGGTGGATGGTTTAGCACTGCATAACTTATTTCAAAGGTGCGTACATGGGCATCCGGATCGTCACTTGGAAATCCTCCAAACTTGGTGTATGTTACTCCTGTTGGAACTGGTCGAAGTGGAAGTGGCTGTTGTTGTTGGTCCTGTTGTTGTTGTTGTTGTTGTTGTTGTTGTTGTTGTTGTTGTTGACTCATGGTGCTAGTAGTGGTACTGTTACTATCTCCTGAGTTTTGAGGAGGTGTTTTTGGTCCTTCGGAGTCTGTATGGTTAGGCTGCTCACCTTCTGGTTCAAAAATAGTGCTCAACCTCTTTCGGATCTCCAATTCGAATAGCCTATCCTGTTGTTTGGTATCAAACGTAGGCACACTTACCCCGAACAATGGTGTCCAGAATGAAGATTCACCAGGAAGTATCACGCTGTCATCGGAAAATTATAAATTCCCTGCAACTGGGACCGAACTGTCACCGGAATTAGTCGAACTTTCCTCAAACCAGGGTATTCTTTCACCAGCAATGGTCTCTCTGGATAACACACCTCTATCCTTAGAGAAGTTCGAATCCTGACCAGACGGTGTCGGGTCAACTGCACAATGCGTTCCTATATACTCTGAAGTTATTGTATCTCCTGCAGAAATGTGCCGAAATCACACCGGAATCTATCCGAATTGCAGTACGTTCCACCGGAATGCTACCGAAATCACTGCCAATGCGCTTCGCTTCTTCGACGACTGGGCTTAACCGATATGTGCTTCTGCCTCCTGGGGGTGTCCCTAACAAATTTGGTACCACCCAAGGTTGTCGGTCTCTCCTGTACTTCGGATACGACTCGCCGGACCGACTAACCCGGCATATATCACCTTTACAACACTTGCGTACTGCTCCACCTTACTGTTGATTCACAATCGGTGGCCACCTTCCCACAATCAATTTGCAAGACTGTGTTGCTACCTTCTCACAATCAATTTGCAACACTCTGTTGCCACCTTCCCACAGACGGCGCCAGTGTTAAACGTGTGTTGCCATCACAGGCGTGTTTAAACTCTTTCGAGTTCTTGGGAGTGGTAGGGGTATGATAATCACATGCCCTATAACTTGATTTTCCCAATTAATTTATCCACACCGTAGTACATGACATTCAAACCTTTTGTTTACTACGAATTACTGTCAATCCTCTAGTTCGTTCTTCCACAGACTTACTGTTCGTACTCAGATTAATACTTTCTCAGTACGTAGCACCAGAGTTATTCATTACCATAACACAGACTTAAGATCCTTAACTTAAAGGAGCCAAATTAATCACAATTTAACATAACCAAACAAGGACGAAACACAATACTACTCAGATTTCTCAAACACTTCACCACGGCAACATCAAAGAATGCAATCGCCTAGATAGACAGTCTGGCGATTCTTCTCATCGTCACTGGAGCGTCCTTCATTGATTTATAAGTAGTTACAACTCTTCGCAACAAACTTTCGGTTCGTGCGGAATATGAAAAGTAAAGAATTACAAATGCAATCCGGCGGCTTACACATAGACATGAAGTTCAAATAGGGAATGACACAAAGCATAATGTGGAGAATATTGGTAATCTCAAAGCTTCCAATGGCAAGAAAGACATTTTGACTAAGGTTCTCTATGTACCCACTATCACTAAAAACCTAATAATTGTAGGCCAAATAGTTGAAAAAGGCTTGCAAGTTAGGTTCGCCCAACCTGGATCTTTTGTGGAAGATCCATGTCAAGGTTTCAAGAAGATAGCTATAGGTGAGAAGCATAGTAGGCTCTTTACTTTTGAAGTTGAAGAAACCAGAAGCATAGCTCTATTCACTTTTGGGTCTCAAAACCCAAGTGAGCTTGAAGTGTGCTATAAGAGACTTGCTCATGTGGATGAAAGAACCTTGAAGGATATATGCAAGGATCAAAGTATTCTTGAGTGCCAAACATACCAAAGCAACACATGATCAATAGGTGTGATGCATGTCAGATTGAGAAGACACAAAGAAACCCATTCAACACAAAGGCTACATCCACAACAAGTTATTGGACTTATTACATACAGATGTATGGGGACCAAGTGAAACAACCTTCATTGGTAGGATCAAGGTATTATGTCTCATTTTATTTACGACCATAGTAGATGGACTATTGTATAGTTTATCATGACTAAGAATGAAGTGTTTGATTGCTTCAAAACGTATCTAGCACATGTGGAGAATCATATAGGTAGGTCACTCAGGAAGCTCATGTCTAATGGAGGGGAAGAATACTTCTCTAAGATTTTGATGAGTTCCTACATGATAAAGGTATTAAAAGGGAAATGAATACCAAGTACTCTCCTCAACTGAATGGACTTGCAGAGAGGAGAAACAAGACATTGGTTGTATCAGCCAGAACAATGCTTGAAGAGAATAGGTTGCCACATTATCTATGAGCAGAGGCTATTTCAATTAATTTGTACCTTGTCAATAGACTACCATCCAAATCACTTCAAATTATAACTCCTTATGAAGCATGGCATGAAACAAAACCTAGTCTTGGACATTACAAGGTTTTGGTTGTTTAGCTTATGTCATGTACCATCACAAATAAGAGGTTAGCTACATGAAAGGGCAGCAAAGGCAATTTTATTGGGTATGACTTAGCTTACATGGGTTACAAGTTCAATAATCCTTCAATCAAGCAATTCACTACAAGTAGAGATGTTGTGTTTGAAGAACATAGGTCTTGGTATGATGAAGACAAACAAAAGGTAACTCTACAATATGATCTTGATTCTGATTCTCATCAATTAGAAGCAAGCATCATACATAGGTCTAGGATCCAAGAAATGATATAGATGATGACCAAGATGAGAGGGAAAAGGATTACAAACTATGGAAGTCAAGAGCAAAGGAAAAATGTATGAGTGTGGAGAATGCTCTAGAAGGCTCCTAGAAGATCAATATAGAGAAGAACAGAAGATCCAATAATAGAGAAGAAACAACCAGAAAGGTATGAATATGGTTCCACATTTGTTACGAAGCAATTCCATCTACTTGGGAAAAAGACTCAATTCTAGAGGAACCCTCAACCTATGAAGAGGCAAAGGAAAACCGGAATTGGGAAAAGGCCATGAAAAAGAAATAGATGCATTGAAGGAGGGACACTTGGATTGGTTATATATCATCCAATGAAAATGGTATTGGTTGCACATGGGTATATAAGTTAAAAGAGACTTAGATGGATGAGTTTGCTGGTACATGGCAGGATTTATTGCCAAGGGATGCTCACAAACGCATGATATAGAGTATGAGGAAACATTCTCACTAGGAGACTCCTCTAAGTTGATGAAAAAATGCATTTTAAAATGGTCGGTTCAGTGAAGAGGTATACAATGTCACAACCATGAGGTTTTGAAAACCTAATCATACATCTGATGATTGCAGACATAAGAAAGCATTGTATGGGCTGAAACAGGATCCTAGATCATCTCTCAAAAGCACTATGATGTGGAACCAGTATAATATAACGCTTTTGCTACTGTGAAAACGAACACAAAGATGTCCTCCTCGGTTCTCCTCCAGCCTGCCAGAGCCAAGCCTTCTCATCATGAGTGTTAGTCCCTTGACTACTCACACTCTTTCTCTACTTAATGAGGGCAATATATATTCTAGCCTCCATAACTATCATGCCCTCAAATGCCTATGATGCAAGAGATGTTATATGTCCACCCTTATCCTTACCTTTACTACTTCTAGCTTTGAACACTTATCACATGGGTTGTCCCCATTGGTTCACACATTTTTGGAAATTAGAGACCGTTCGGTCACCCTCATGTAGGATCAATTCTCAAAGGTAGACTTAAGAAAAGGTTTCATGAGCTAACTAATTAAGCAAAGGTGTTTTCATAGTGTGGTTAAGGCATACGGATGTAAAGGAGGAGGTCATGGATTCAACTCCTATGTCACGAGTCTTGGAATTTTTCTTTTTTGGCAATAGCTCTAGATGCTTCTCAAAGCACCCACTTGAGTTAATGCGAGTTGACTAGAAACCTCTACAAAGTATAGTTACAATACCAAGAATCTACCATTAATATCGACTTTTCATCGAGGGTAGTCCCATGAAGCTATATATATATATATTATATTATATATATATTAATATATACCCCTATATATATATATATATATATATATAATCTATATATATATATATATATATATGTATGTATGTATATATATGCATAGTTAGAGGAGAGTCATTGTTATAGAATGTGGTGGTCCTTATGCTAGTTCTTCACTACTACTACTAATAGTAGTAGCCGTAGTAGTAGTAGTAGTAGTAGTAGTAGTAGTAGTAGTAGTAGTAGTAGTAGTAGTACTAGTATAGTAGTAGTAGTACTAGTATAGTAGTAGTAGTAGTAGTGGTAGTAGTAATAGTGGTAGAAGTAATAGTGGTGGTAGTAGTAGTAGTAGTAGTAGTAGTAGTAGTAGTAGTAGTAGTAGTAGTAGTAGTAGTAGTAGTAGTAGTACTAGTGGTAGTAGGAGTAGTAGTATAGTAGTAGTAGTAGTAGTAGTAGTAGTAGTAGTAGTAGTAGTAGTAGTAGTAGTAGTAGTAGTAGTAGTAGTAGTAGCAAGAGTAGTAGGAGTATAGTAGTAGTAGTAGTAGTAGTAGTAGTAGTAGTAGTAGTAGTAGTAGTAGTAGTAGTAGTGGTAGTAGTAGTGGTAGTGGTAGTAGGAGTATTAGTAGTAGTAGTAGTAGTAGTAGGAGTATTAGTAGTAGTAGTAGTAGTAGTAATGGTAGTGGTAGTGGTAGTGGTAGTGGTAGTGGTAGTGGTGGTGGTGGTGGTAGTGGTGGTAGTGGTGGTGGTAGTTTTAGTGGTAGTGGTAGTGATAGTGGTGGTGTGGTGGTGGTAGTAGTAATAGCAATAGGAGGAGGAGGAGGAGGATTAGGAGTAGTAGTAGTAGTAGTAGTAGTAGTAGTAGTAGTAGTAGTAGTAGTAGTAGTAGTAGTAGTAGTAGTAGTAGTAGTAGTAGTAGTAGTAGTAGTAGTAGTAGTAGTAGTAGTAGTAGTAGTAGTAGTAGTAGTAGCGGTAGCGGTAGCGGTAGCGGTAGGTAGCGGTAGCGGTAGCGGTAGGCGGTAGCGGTAGCGGTAGCGGTAGCGGTAGTGGTAGTGGTAGTGGTCGTAGTCGTAGTCGTAGCGTAGTCGTAGTCGTAGTCGTAGTCGTACTAGTAGTAGTAGTAGTAGTAGTAGTAGTAGTAGTAGTTTTTTGTGGTGGTGCTAGTAGTGGTTATAGTAGTAGTAAAAAGAAGTAGTAGTACTAGTAGAAGTAGTAGTAGTAGTAGTAGTAGTAGTAGTAGTAGTAGTAGTAGTAGTAGTAGTAGTAGTAGTGGTGGTGGTGGTGGTGGTGATGGTGGTGGTAGTAGTAATATTAGTAGTAGTGGAAGTAATAGCAGCAGCAGCAGCAGTAGTAGTAGTAGTAGTAGTATTATTATTATTATTATTATTAGTAGTAGTAGTAGTAGTAGTAGTAGTAGTAGTAGTAGTAGTAGTAGTAGTAGTAGTAGTGGTGGTGGTGGTGGTAGTTGTAGTGGAAGTGGTAGTGATAGTGGTGGTGGTGATGGTAGTAGTAGTAGTGGTAGCAATAGTAGTAGTAGTAGTAGTAGTAGTGTGTAGTAGTAGTAGTAGTATAGTAGTAGTAGTAGTAGTAGTAGTAGTAGTAGTAGTAGTAGTAGTAGTAGTAGTAGTAGTAGTAGTAGTAGGAGTAGTAGGAGTAGTAGTAGCAATAGCAGTAGCAGTAGTAATAGCAGTAGTAGTAGTAGCAGTAGCAATAGTAGTAGCAGTAGGCGTAGCAGTAGTACTACTAGTAGTAGTACTAGTAGTAGTAGTAGTAGTAGTAGTAGTAGTAGTAGTAGTAGTAGTAGTAGTAGTAGTAGTAGTAGTAGTAGTAGTAGTATAGTAGTAGTAGTAGTAGTAGTAGTTAAAAATAAAGAAGCAAGACCATATATATTTTGCAAAAAAAATGGAAGCATTTACTTGCATAAGTATGGAGGCCAAAGACAATCAATCAAAAGAGTATCGAATCCAAAACCTGAACTGAAAGAGAAAAGTGGTTGCTCAAAGTAGTGAAGGAGTTATGGAGAAGACCTCTAAAAACTCATCTTTAGAGCTCGTGGACATTTGGCTAGAAAAGAGGCAAGGGAGGACACTCAAGAATAGAGGAAGAAAGCATTCAAGTCCCTTGTTGGTAGTTCATTTGCTTTCCATCATTTGTTCTCTTTGGTCTCATAGACTATGTCCAACCGCATACCAATTCCTGGGTAGCTTGATTGTGAGAGTCATAGCTATCAATATATCTATCCATTTCTAGACTATAAATATTCATCAGAAAGCTTATCATGAGTACTTCCTCTATTAGAACCCTTTTATCAAGTTCGTTATGCTTTGTGAGTTAATAATTTTTAGTGATGTCTCGTTTTTAGCCTAACTAAGTGGACATGTAGCTTGTTTTGAGACAAAGAGTTGCCAAACCAAAACTACTCGAAATTGAGCTTTTTGATAGCTCATTTGAAAGCAGCTATTAGTATCTAGGTTGATTGGACAAATTCTCAAGTTCATTGCATTCTTCAGTTGATATGAGTTTCGATTTTAAGGTTCAACTATAGGTAAAAGTTTGATCCTGAGAAGGTCTTCTACACATTCCACTGCGAATAGAAGAGGCATTCTCCAATAGTAGTAGTAGCAGTAATGGTGGTGATGGTGGTGGTGAAAGTAATAGTAGTAGTAAAAGCACTAGTAATAGTGGTACTAGTAGTAGTAGTAAAAGCACTAGTAGTAGTAAAAACATAGTAGTAGTGGTACTAGTAGTAGTACTGGTAGTGGTAGTAGTAGTAGTAG
>MU263119.1:0-49102 GCA_020310875.1 Ceratopteris richardii | reverse complement strand
AAAGTGGAGCTAGGGTCAGCCCTATGTAATGGAGCACTTTGATATGATCACTTGAGAGAATTTCTTATTTATATCAATCCTAGCCATGGCCTTTACCATTAGAGTCATGATCATCTTGATGAATTTAGGGCCATATCTAAGATCTTTTAGGATTGGAACCATCCCATTCGAGGCAATCATAATCCTTGTTGAAATCAACCTTGATGAAGAGGATGTTGTGAGAAGAGTCCTCAACAATTCAAGACCTTCCCACACAAATCGATGATGGCCTCCGAGATGGACCTATCCTTAATGAATCCTTTATCCTTGTTGATCCATGAATGAAGATGTCACATGATGCAATTAGAAAGGATATCTGTAAAGATATTTTTGCCAGTTTGTAGGATACTAATCACTCACTAATTTTCTATCTTGTTTTTTCTATCTTTTTTTTTTAATGATCTTGATCACACCTTCATTGAGAGATTTTGGCAACGATCAAAAGTGCAATGCTTCTTCCCACACTTGATGTATGAGGTCCACCAAAAATTCTTGAAATTGTTGAAGAATTCATTTGTTAGAACATCCTAGCCAGACCTTTTGGCATTGGGTAGAGAATCAATAGCTTCAACAATCTCTGTATCCATGATAGGGGACTCCTGAAGCTTTACCAAATTTTGAGGAATTCTTTTGGATCCGATTTTAGAGATGGTAGAAATGCAATGGAATCTTTGAGAAGATAGTGGTGTGGACACACCCAAAAGCTAAGTAAAGTGGTTTCTAATATGTTTCATATTCTCTTCCTCAGAAATGTTTTCTACCTTGTTGTTGTCCATCATGTAGGGTATCTCTTCCTTTAGTTCTTTCTTTTTTAGTAGTTTACACATTTCTGTAGATGGTTTATCTACTTTTTTTGCCCATCAATCTTTAAAATAGATATATAAGTTCTTCCTTTGAATTTCCTCTTCATATCTAAGTTTGCTTCTAATGTTTTCGAGCCCAACCAACAATTGCGCATAACCTTTCTTAACCTCAACTTGTAGATGTCAGAGTCTATGATGAATATTTTCTCCTCTCTCTGTCTCTTCTCTAATTCTCTTAATCTCCCTTTGAGTCTTGATGAGAAAAAATTGGGACTACTTAATAGCCATTTCCCAACATCAGATTGGGGAGCCATCGATGTTAAAAGCCTCAATACAAGCCATTGAGATCATGTGATGAAAGGGAGAGAATGGAAGGTTCTGCATGAAACTAGGGGGTTTCCTAATCGTGGACATGGCTTGAGTGTGAGAACGATTGGGTAATGATCAGATACAATAATTTCCTCACACAAGGAGCAAGAGGGGGAACCCAATTTATGTATTAATTTCTGGGTAATATAGCCCGTGTCTAGCCTAGCTTTCTACACGTCAAAAACTTGATTGGAGGAGCAAGAGGGGGAAACCAATTTATCTATTAAGTTTTTTGTGATATAGCCCCTATCTAGTCTAGCTTTTTGCACATCGAAACCCGACAGAAGGTTCTCTCATGAGAGGCTTTGTTCGTGTTTGACTTCCACTAGGTCAAGTGGAGGTTTGACCATGTCTCATTCCTCTTTTTATTGAACATCAATGATACGATCTTTTTGGTCCCATCTATATGAAATAACTTCCACCATGTTGAATTCATCACAAATGATGATCTCAGAGGGCATGACATCCATATCCTTCAATGTTTTTACTCTTTTTGAGTCCTTACTTGGGGTATATAGTGACACAATGGTGAAGTGAGAAGAGGCATTAAAAGATGTAGCAACCCATCGATGGTTTTGATCCACAATGGTCTCATTCAAGGACATCAGCCAAACCCATATCAATCCTAAAGCCATGCCACTGCTCCCATGTTAATGAGCCATGGTGACCCACTAATGAGATGTCAAGATATTCCTCTCTTGAAGGCAGATAATGTCTAGGTTGACATTTTCTTCTCGTAGCCATTATCCAATTACTGTTGCTTTTGAGGGGTCTATCAACCCTCTCACATTAAATGAAACAATTATCCATAATATAAGAAAATTTCTTTTTTAGCCCTTGACTTATCCCTTTTTTATTGTTTTCTTCCCTTCCTTTTTTATGAACATGGATCTTATTACACTAGTCTCCCTTTGAGGGATACTTTTTGAATGGAAACTCATTGGGTGCTTTCCTTTTTGAGAGATCATTCTAACGAATAATTACTCCGTTAAATCTTTGATCTTTGTCAAAACATTGTTGCAGAATCTCCTTCATTCATGTGCTCACTCTCCAAGTGTTTTTGGAGGTAAGCAACACGAGCCTTATTCCTTTCCTGGTATAAAGTGGTAAGTATGTCCCAAGCATCCTTTGCTGTTTTGCAAGAGAGAATGTGAGGAATAATGACATGTTTGAAACACAAGGCTATCAATGCATGTGCCCAAGCATCTCTGCCATCCAAATGAAGTTTCTTTATAGTAGGTGCAGTAGGAATGGCAACATGAATAGGAACCTGAAGAACATCATCTTCAATGCCATTCGCATCACCTTCAGTAACTATATTTGTAGTTGTAATAGAAAGTTTTTGGACACCCTATACAATATTCCACGGTCCTTTTGCAACCAATACATGATGCATCATATATGCCCATAATGGGAAATTGGTACCATCCAACTTATCCTCAATAGCCAACATACAAAATACATCACTGTCTTTAGCCATGGCCACTTAATAAAATACCTTGATGCAGAAAAATGATTGTATCTCAAAAAGTTGAGCAGAACTACCCTATCAAGTCCTACTAAACCTATAGTAGACTTTGAGGCACTTATACTTGAAAACTGAAACTTGTATATGTGTTTAGCACAAAAAGATGAAATTGCCTGCAGAGGCAGTGTGATAGCGCATTCGGAGGTTGAAGCGATTTCACATCGCGATTTGGACCTGAGTATGCTCACCAATTTTTGTGCGATTTTGAGACTGTGATCGAAAGGGTGTCGAAGATGCCCTGGGTGAAGCAGCAACCTACTTTGATACCAATTGTTGGAGTTCGAGGTTTGTAGAAGCACGTCAATAGCACAAGGAAGAAGAAGAAGAAGCTTGGAGCATAACACACAATACTGAATGTATTACCAAGATATTCCTCTCTTGAAGGCACATAATGTCTAGGTTGACATTTTTTTCTCATAGCCATTATCCAATTACTGTTGCTTTTGAGGGGTCTATCAACCCTCTCACATTAAACGAAACAATTATCCATAATATAAGAAAATTTCTTTTTTAGCCCTTGACTTATCCCTTTTTTATTGTTTTCTTCCCTTCCTTTTTTATGAACATGGATCTTATTACACTAGTCTCCCTTTGAGGGATACTTTTTGAATGGAAACTCATTGGGTGCTTTCCTTTTTGAGAGATCATTCTAACGAATGTTTTTGGGCCCTAAATGGGCAAAGTCGATTTGATATTTGAGCTTTCACTATCTAAGTTGTCTTCTTTCTTGAGCATTACTTCATTATTTTGGAGCTTAACAACTCCCATGGTAGAATAAGAGGAGTTGTTGGCGCATGTGATAGTATTTCCTCTAGGGGCAGGCTCAAGTGAAGTGAAGAAACTTCAATGTGAGGTAATATGTTTGGTTGCCCCACTATCAAAGTACCAAACATCTCATTCTATTGTAGACATACAATGTTCATGAGAAGATGGGTCATACTTACAAACAATAGTAAATGTCCATTCTTCATTCTGCACAAGATTTGTAGACTGTGATTTGGGTGTAGAGGCCTCTACAACCATTCCAGCCTCTTTTCTCTTTGCCTCTTTTTTAGCTAATTTTGGACAACTCTTTATGACATGATCACTACCTTTATAGTATTTGCAAAACAATTTTTGCTTTTTTGTTTTCTTCTGGTATTTTTCATCTTTCTTTGATTGTGCAAAATTAGTAGATTTTTGCATACTAGTAGATGAGCTCCATTTACCTTTGCCCTTCTGACTAGCCAAGAAGGCTTGATCTGCACACATAATGGACATGTTCTGTCTAGGCTGATCTTCCTACAATAGAGCAGAGACTAACTCCTCAACTATTAAGGCATTTGAATTTCCTTTCATCATCAATCAAAGAGTAGAAGCAAAACTTTTTTATGAATCTGGAAGACCATTCAGAAGAGTCTACATAAATGAACTACCTAGCAAGACTTCATCACGAGAAATCAATTACTCCGTTAAATCTTTGATCTTTGTCAAAACATTGTTGCAGAATCTCCTTCATTCATGTGCTCACTCTCCAAGTGTTTTTGGAGGTAAGCAACACGAGCCTTATTCCTTTCCTGGTATAAAGTGGTAAGTATGTCCCAAGCATCCTTTGCTGTTTTGCAAGAGAGAATGTGAGGAATAATGACATGTTTGAAACACAAGGCTATCAATGCATGTGCCCAAGCATCTCTGCCATCCAAATGAAGTTTCTTTATAGTAGGTGCAGTAGGAATGGCAACATGAATAGGAACCTGAAGAACATCATCTTCAATGCCATTCCCATCACCTTCAGTAACTATATTTGTAGTTGTAATAGAAAGTTTTTGGCCACCCTATACAATATTCCACGGTCCTTTTGCAACCAATACATGATGCATCATATATGCCCAAATGGGAAATTGGTACCATCCAACTTATCCTCAATAGCCAACATACAAAATACATCACTGTCTTTAGCCATGGCCACTTAATAAAATACCTTGATGCAGAAAAATGATTGTATCTCAAAAAGTTGAGCAGAACTACCCTATCAAGTCCTACTAAACCTATAGTAGACTTTGAGGCACTTATACTTGAAAACTGAAACTTGTATATGTGTTTAGCACAAAAAGATGAAATTGCCTGCAGAGGCAGTGTGATAGCGCATTCGGAGGTTGAAGCGATTTCACATCGCAATTTGGACCTGAGTATGCTCACCAATTTTTGTGCGATTTTGAGACTGTGATCGAAAGGGTGTCGAAGATGCCCTGGGTGAAGCAGCAACCTACTTTGATACCAATTGTTGGAGTTCGAGGTTTGTAGAAGCACGTCAATAGCACAAGGAAGAAGAAGAAGCTTGGAGCATAACACACAATACTGAATGTATTACCAAGATATTCCTCTCTTGAAGGCAGATAATGTCTAGGTTGACATTTTTTTCTCATAACCATTATCCAATTACTGTTGCTTTTGAGGGGTCTATCAACCCTCTCACATTAAACGAAACAATTATCCATAATATAAGAAAATTTCTTTTTTAGCCCTTGACTTATCCCTTTTTTATTGTTTTCTTCCCTTCCTTTTTTATGAACATGGATCTTATTACACTAGTCTCCCTTTGAGGGATACTTTTTGAATGGAAACTCATTGGGTGCTTTCCTTTTTGAGAGATCATTCTAACGAATGTTTTTGGGCCCTAAATGGGCAAAGTCGATTTGATATTTGAGCTTTCACTATCTAAGTTGTCTTCTTTCTTGAGCATTACTTCATTATTTTGGAGCTTAACAACTCCCATGGTAGAATAAGAGGAGTTGTTGGCGCATGTGATAGTATTTCCTCTAGGGGCAGGCTCAAGTGAAGTGAAGAAACTTCAATGTGAGGTAATATGTTTGGTTGCCCCACTATCAAAGTACCAAACATCTCATTCTATTATAGACATACAATGTTCATGAGAAGATGGGTCATACTTACAAACAGTAGTAAATGTCCATTCTTCATTCTGCACAAGATTTGTAGACTGTGATTTGGGTGTAGAGGCCTCTACAACCATTCCAGCCTCTTTTCTCTTTGCCTCTTTTTTAGCTAATTTTGGACAACTCTTTATGACATGATCACTACCTTTATAGTATTTGCAAAACAATTTTTGCTTTTTTGTTTTCTTCTGGTATTTTTCATCTTTCTTTGATTGTGCAAAACTAGTAGATTTTTGCATACTAGTAGATGAGCTCCATTTACCTTTGCCCTTCTGACTAGCCAAGAAGGCTTGATCTGCACACATAATGGACATGTTCTGTCTAGGCTGATCTTCCTACAATAGAGCAGAGACTAACTCCTCAACTATTAAGGCATTTGAATTTCCTTTCATCATCAATCAAAGAGTAGAAGCAAAACATTTTTATGAATCTGGAAGACCATTCAGAAGAGTCTACATAAATGAACTACCTAGCAAGACTTCATCACGAGAAATCAATTACTCCGTTAAATCTTTGATCTTTGTCAAAACATTGTTGCAGAATCTCCTTCATTCATGTGCTCACTCTCCAAGTGTTTTTGGAGGTAAGCAACACGAGCCTTATTCCTTTCCTGGTATAAAGTGGTAAGTATGTCCCAAGCATCCTTTGCTGTTTTGCAAGAGAGAATGTGAGGAATAATGACATGTTTGAAACACAAGGCTATCAATGCATGTGCCCAAGCATCTCTGCCATCCAAATGAAGTTTCTTTATAGTAGGTGCAGTAGGAATGGCAACATGAATAGGAACCTGAAGAACATCATCTTCAATGCCATTCCCATCACCTTCAGTAACTATATTTGTGGTTGTAATAGAAAGTTTTTGGACACCCTATACAATATTCCACGGTCCTTTTGCAACCAATACATGATGCATCATATATGCCCATAATGGGAAATTGGTACCATCCAACTTATCCTCAATAGCCAACATACAAAATACATCACTGTCTTTAGCCATGGCCACTTAATAAAATACCTTGATGCAGAAAAATGATTGTATCTCAAAAAGTTGAGCAGAACTACCCTATCAAGTCCTACTAAACCTATAGTAGACTTTGAGGCACTTATACTTGAAAACTGAAACTTGTATATGTGTTTAGCACAAAAAGATGAAATTGCCTGCAGAGGCAGTGTGATAGCGCATTCGGAGGTTGAAGCGATTTCACATCGCGAATTGGACCTTTGTATGCTCACCAATTTTTGTGTGATTTTGAGACTGTGATCGAAAGGGTGTCGAAGATGCCCTGGGTGAAGCAGCAACCTACTTTGATACCAATTGTTGGAGTTCGAGGTTTGTAGAAGCACGTCAATAGCACAAGGAAGAAGAAGAAGAAGCTTGGAGCATAACACACAATACTGAATGTATTACCAAGATATTCCTCTCTTGAAGGTAGATAATGTCTAAGTTGACATTTTTTTCTCATAGCCATTATCCAATTACTGTTGCTTTTGAGGGGTCTATCAACCCTCTCACATTAAACGAAACAATTATCCATAATATAAGAAAATTTCTTTTTTAGCCCTTGACTTATCCCTTTTTTATTGTTTTCTTCCCTTCCTTTTTTATGAACATGGATCTTATTACACTAGTCTCCCTTTGAGGGATACTCTTTGAATGGAAACTCATTGGGTGCTTTCCTTTTTGAGAGATCATTCTAACGAATGTTTTTGGGCCCTAAATGGGCAAAGTCGATTTGATATTTGAGCTTTCACTATCTAAGTTGTCTTCTTTCTTGAGCATTACTTCATTATTTTGGAGCTTAACAACTCCCATGGTAGAATAAGAGGAGTTGTTGGCGCATGTGATAGTATTTCCTCTAGGGGCAGGCTCAAGTGAAGTGAAGAAACTTCAATGTGAGGTAATATGTTTGGTTGCCCCACTATCAAAGTACCAAACATCTCATTCTATTGTAGACATACAATGTTCATGAGAAGATGGGTCATACTTACAAACAGTAGTAAATGTCCATTCTTCATTCTGCACAAGATTTGTAGACTGTGATTTGGGTGTAGAGGCCTCTACAACCATTCCAGCCTCTTTTCTCTTTGCCTCTTTTTTAGCTAATTTTGGACAACTCTTTATGACATGATCACTACCTTTATAGTATTTGCAAAACAATTTTTGCTTTTTTGTTTTCTTCTGGTAGTTTTCATCTTTCTTTGATTGTGCAAAATTAGTAGATTTTTGCATACTAGTAGATGAGCTCCATTTACCTTTGCCCTTCTGACTAGCCAAGAAGGCTTGATCTGCACACATAATGGACATGTTTTGTCTAGGCTGATCTTCCTACAATAGAGCAGAGACTAACTCCTCAACTATTAAGGCATTTGAATTTCCTTTCATCATCAATCAAAGAGTAGAAGCAAAACTTTTTTATGAATCTGGAAGACCATTCAGAAGAGTCTACATAAATGAACTACCTAGCAAGACTTCATCACGAGAAATCAATTACTCCGTTAAATCTTTGATCTTTGTCAAAACATTGTTGCAGAATCTCCTTCATTCATGTGCTCACTCTCCAAGTGTTTTTGGAGGTAAGCAACACGAGCCTTATTCCTTTCCTGGTATAAAGTGGTAAGTATGTCCCAAGCATCCTTTGCTGTTTTGCAAGAGAGAATGTGAGGAATAATGACATGTTTGAAACACAAGGCTATCAATGCATGTGCCCAAGCAGCTCTGCCATCCAAATGAAGTTTCTTTATAGTAGGTGCAGTAGGAATGGCAACATGAATAGGAACCTGAAGAACATCATCTTCAATGCCATTCGCATCACCTTCAGTAACTATATTTGTAGTTGTAATAGAAAGTTTTTGGACACCCTATACAATATTCCACGGTCCTTTTGCAACCAATACATGATGCATCATATATGCCCATAATGGGAAATTGGTACCATCCAACTTATCCTCAATAGCCAACATACAAAATACATCACTGTCTTTAGCCATGGCCACTTAATAAAATACCTTGATGCAGAAAAATGATTGTATCTCAAAAAGTTGAGCAGAACTACCCTATCAAGTCCTACTAAACCTATAGTAGACTTTGAGGCACTTATACTTGAAAACTGAAACTTGTATATGTGTTTAGCACAAAAAGATGAAATTGCCTGCAGAGGCAGTGTGATAGCGCATTCGGAGGTTGAAGCGATTTCACATCGCGATTTGGACCTGAGTATGCTCACCAATTTTTGTGCGATTTTGAGACTGTGATCGAAAGGGTGTCGAAGATGCCCTGGGTGAAGCAGCAACCTACTTTGATACCAATTGTTGGAGTTCGAGGTTTGTAGAAGCACGTCAATAGCACAAGGAAGAAGAAGAAGAAGCTTGGAGCATAACACACAATACTGAATGTATTACCAAGATATTCCTCTCTTGAAGGCACATAATGTCTAGGTTGACATTTTTTTCTCATAGCCATTATCCAATTACTGTTGCTTTTGAGGGGTCTATCAACCCTCTCACATTAAACGAAACAATTATCCATAATATAAGAAAATTTCTTTTTTAGCCCTTGACTTATCCCTTTTTTATTGTTTTCTTCCCTTCCTTTTTTATGAACATGGATCTTATTACACTAGTCTCCCTTTGAGGGATACTTTTTGAATGGAAACTCATTGGGTGCTTTCCTTTTTGAGAGATCATTCTAACGAATGTTTTTGGGCCCTAAATGGGCAAAGTCGATTTGATATTTGAGCTTTCACTATCTAAGTTGTCTTCTTTCTTGAGCATTACTTCATTATTTTGGAGCTTAACAACTCCCATGGTAGAATAAGAGGAGTTGTTGGCGCATGTGATAGTATTTCCTCTAGGGGCAGGCTCAAGTGAAGTGAAGAAACTTCAATGTGAGGTAATATGTTTGGTTGCCCCACTATCAAAGTACCAAACATCTCATTCTATTGTAGACATACAATGTTCATGAGAAGATGGGTCATACTTACAAACAGTAGTAAATGTCCATTCTTCATTCTGCACAAGATTTGTAGACTGTGATTTGGGTGTAGAGGCCTCTACAACCATTCCAGCCTCTTTTCTCTTTGCCTCTTTTTTAGCTAATTTTGGACAACTCTTTATGACATGATCACTACCTTTATAGTATTTGCAAAACAATTTTTGCTTTTTTGTTTTCTTCTGGTATTTTTCATCTTTCTTTGATTGTGCAAAATTAGTAGATTTTTGCATACTAGTAGATGAGCTCCATTTACCTTTGCCCTTCTGACTAGCCAAGAAGGCTTGATCTGCACACATAATGGACATGTTCTGTCTAGGCTGATCTTCCTACAATAGAGCAGAGACTAACTCCTCAACTATTAAGGCATTTGAATTTCCTTTCATCATCAATCAAAGAGTAGAAGCAAAACTTTTTTATGAATCTGGAAGACCATTCAGAAGAGTCTACATAAATGAACTACCTAGCAAGACTTCATCACGAGAAATCAATTACTCCGTTAAATCTTTGATCTTTGTCAAAACATTGTTGCAGAATCTCCTTCATTCATGTGCTCACTCTCCAAGTGTTTTTGGAGGTAAGCAACACGAGCCTTATTCCTTTCCTGGTATAAAGTGGTAAGTATGTCCCAAGCATCCTTTGCTGTTTTGCAAGAGAGAATGTGAGGAATAATGACATGTTTGAAACACAAGGCTATCAATGCATGTGCCCAAGCATCTCTGCCATCCAAATGAAGTTTCTTTATAGTAGGTGCAGTAGGAATGGCAACATGAATAGGAACCTGAAGAACATCATCTTCAATGCCATTCCCATCACTTTCAGTAACTATATTTGTAGTTGTAATAGAAAGTTTTTGGCCACCCTATACAATATTCCACGGTCCTTTTGCAACCAATACATGATGCATCATATATGCCCATAATGGGAAATTGGTACCATCCAACTTATCCTCAATAGCCAACATACAAAATACATCACTGTCTTTAGCCATGGCCACTTAATAAAATACCTTGATGCAGAAAAATGATTGTATCTCAAAAAGTTGAGCAGAACTACCCTATCAAGTCCTACTAAACCTATAGTAGACTTTGAGGCACTTATACTTGAAAACTGAAACTTGTATATGTGTTTAGCACAAAAAGATGAAATTGCCTGCAGAGGCAGTGTGATAGCGCATTCGGAGGTTGAAGCGATTTCACATCGCAATTTGGACCTGAGTATGCTCACCAATTTTTGTGCGATTTTGAGACTGTGATCGAAAGGGTGTCGAAGATGCCCTGGGTGAAGCAGCAACCTACTTTGATACCAATTGTTGGAGTTCGAGGTTTGTAGAAGCACGTCAATAGCACAAGGAAGAAGAAGAAGCTTGGAGCATAACACACAATACTGAATGTATTACCAAGATATTCCTCTCTTGAAGGCAGATAATGTCTAGGTTGACATTTTTTTCTCATAACCATTATCCAATTACTGTTGCTTTTGAGGGGTCTATCAACCCTCTCACATTAAACGAAACAATTATCCATAATATAAGAAAATTTCTTTTTTAGCCCTTGACTTATCCCTTTTTTATTGTTTTCTTCCCTTCCTTTTTTATGAACATGGATCTTATTACACTAGTCTCCCTTTGAGGGATACTTTTTGAATGGAAACTCATTGGGTGCTTTCCTTTTTGAGAGATCATTCTAACGAATGTTTTTGGGCCCTAAATGGGCAAAGTCGATTTGATATTTGAGCTTTCACTATCTAAGTTGTCTTCTTTCTTGAGCATTACTTCATTATTTTGGAGCTTAACAACTCCCATGGTAGAATAAGAGGAGTTGTTGGCGCATGTGATAGTATTTCCTCTAGGGGCAGGCTCAAGTGAAGTGAAGAAACTTCAATGTGAGGTAATATGTTTGGTTGCCCCACTATCAAAGTACCAAACATCTCATTCTATTATAGACATACAATGTTCATGAGAAGATGGGTCATACTTACAAACAGTAGTAAATGTCCATTCTTCATTCTGCACAAGATTTGTAGACTGTGATTTGGGTGTAGAGGCCTCTACAACCATTCCAGCCTCTTTTCTCTTTGCCTCTTTTTTAGCTAATTTTGGACAACTCTTTATGACATGATCACTACCTTTATAGTATTTGCAAAACAATTTTTGCTTTTTTGTTTTCTTCTGGTATTTTTCATCTTTCTTTGATTGTGCAAAACTAGTAGATTTTTGCATACTAGTAGATGAGCTCCATTTACCTTTGCCCTTCTGACTAGCCAAGAAGGCTTGATCTGCACACATAATGGACATGTTCTGTCTAGGCTGATCTTCCTACAATAGAGCAGAGACTAACTCCTCAACTATTAAGGCATTTGAATTTCCTTTCATCATCAATCAAAGAGTAGAAGCAAAACTTTTTTATGAATCTGGAAGACCATTCAGAAGAGTCTACATAAATGAACTACCTAGCAAGACTTCATCACGAGAAATCAATTACTCCGTTAAATCTTTGATCTTTGTCAAAACATTGTTGCAGAATCTCCTTCATTCATGTGCTCACTCTCCAAGTGTTTTTGGAGGTAAGCAACACGAGCCTTATTCCTTTCCTGGTATAAAGTGGTAAGTATGTCCCAAGCATCCTTTGCTGTTTTGCAAGAGAGAATGTGAGGAATAATGACATGTTTGAAACACAAGGCTATCAATGCATGTGCCCAAGCATCTCTGCCATCCAAATGAAGTTTCTTTATAGTAGGTGCAGTAGGAATGGCAACATGAATAGGAACCTGAAGAACATCATCTTCAATGCCATTCCCATCACCTTCAGTAACTATATTTGTGGTTGTAATAGAAAGTTTTTGGACACCCTATACAATATTCCACGGTCCTTTTGCAACCAATACATGATGCATCATATATGCCCATAATGGGAAATTGGTACCATCCAACTTATCCTCAATAGCCAACATACAAAATACATCACTGTCTTTAGCCATGGCCACTTAATAAAATACCTTGATGCAGAAAAATGATTGTATCTCAAAAAGTTGAGCAGAACTACCCTATCAAGTCCTACTAAACCTATAGTAGACTTTGAGGCACTTATACTTGAAAACTGAAACTTGTATATGTGTTTAGCACAAAAAGATGAAATTGCCTGCAGAGGCAGTGTGATAGCGCATTCGGAGGTTGAAGCGATTTCACATCGCGAATTGGACCTTTGTATGCTCACCAATTTTTGTGTGATTTTGAGACTGTGATCGAAAGGGTGTCGAAGATGCCCTGGGTGAAGCAGCAACCTACTTTGATACCAATTGTTGGAGTTCGAGGTTTGTAGAAGCACGTCAATAGCACAAGGAAGAAGAAGAAGAAGCTTGGAGCATAACACACAATATTGAATGTATTACCAAGATATTCCTCTCTTGAAGGTAGATAATGTCTAAGTTGACATTTTTTTCTCATAGCCATTATCCAATTATTGTTGCTTTTGAGGGGTCTATCAACCCTCTCACAGTAGTAAATGTCCATTCTTCATTCTGCACAAGATTTGTAGACTGTGATTTGGGTGTAGAGGCCTCTACAACAACCATTCCAGCCTCTTTTCTCTTTGCCTCTTTTGTAGCTAATTTTGGACAACTCTTTATGACATGATCACTACCTTTATAGTATTTGCAAAACAATTTGTTTTGTTTTCTTCTGGTATTTTTCATCTTTCTTTGATTGTGCAAAATTGGTAGATTTTTGCATACTAGTAGATGAGCTCCATTTACCTTTGCCCTTCTGACTAGCCAAGAAGGCTTGATCTGCACACATAATGGACATGTTCTGTCTAGGCTGATCTTCCTACAATAGAGCAGAGACTAACTCCTCAACTATTAAGGCATTTGAATTTCCTTTCATCATCAATCAAAGAGTAGAAGCAAAACCTTTTTATGAATATGGAAGTCCATTCAGAAGAGTCTACATAAATGAACTATCTAGCAAGACTTCATCACCAAAAATCAATTACTCCGTTAAATCTTTGATCTTTGTCAAAACATTGTTGCAGAATCTCCTTCATTCATGTGCTCACTCTCCAAGTGTTTTTGGAGGTAAGCAACACGAGCCTTATTCCTTTCCTAATATAAAGTGGTAAGTATGTCCCAAGTATCCTTTGTTGTTTTGCAAGAGAGAATGTGAGGAATAATAACATGTTTGAAACACAAGGCTATCAATGCATGTGCCCAAGCATCTCTGCCATCCAAATGAAGTTTCTTTATAGTAGGTGCAGTAGGAATGGCAACATGAATAGGAACCTGAAGAACATCATCTTCAATGCCATTTGCATCACCTTCAGTAACTATATTTGTAGTTGTAATAGAAAGTTTTTGGACACCCTATACAATATTCCACGGTCCTTTTGCAACCAATACATGATGCATCATATATGCCCATAATGGGAAATTGGTACCATCCAACTTATCCTCAATAGCCAACATACAAAATACATCATTGTCTTTAGCCATGGCCACTTAATAAAATACCTTGATGCAGAAAAATGATTGTATCTCAAAAAGTTGAGCAGAACTACCCTATCAAGTCCTACTAAGCCTATAGTAGACTTTGAGGCACTTATACTTGAAAACTGAAACTTGTATATGTGTTTAGCACAAAAAGATGAAATTTCCTGCAGAGGCAGTGTGATAGCGCATTCGGAGGTTGAAACGATTTCACATCGCAATTTGGACCTGAGTATGCTCACCAATTTTTGTGCGATTTTGAGACTGTGATCGAAAGGGTGTCGAAGATGCCCTGGGTGAAGCAGCAACCTACTTTGATACCAATTGTTGGAGTTCGAGGTTTGTAGAAGCACGTGAATAGCACAAGGAAGAAGAAGAAGCTTGGAGCACAACACACAATACTAAATGTATTACCAAGATAATGTACAAAGATAAGTAACCCATTAGGGTTATAAGCGTATATGCAAGCTTGGGGAAAAACCATCCTAAAGAGGTAAAAAAGTGCCCCAATGGTCCTAGTGTGTTCACATATATCACTACTGAAATATATCAACATTCACATGGTTCCTTCATGTTTGCAATTGATGGTAGGTGTAGACCATACCCTTGTGATGTATCTACTTCAGTATAGGGTACCTAATATGGCCGAATTTATCATGCTATAGATTAATTGTGTCCATGCTTGTCGTGGCTATAAGAGTAGACAATTCATACAAGTTCTTCCTCCTTATACTAGTCCCAACAATTTTGGTATTAATATCCATAAATTTAGCTCTTGTCTTATAAAAAAAATTCTTCATGTCCTTGATCAAATATGGAAGCTACTGAAAGAAGATTTTGCTTGATTTGAGGAACATACAACAATTTGGGATTTTATGATATCCCCACCAAAATTAATGAAAGAAATCATACCTTTGCCCTTTGTAGGATATCTTGCATTATTGGCTACCTTTATAGTAATAGGTTCCTTGAGAATCTATAAGGATTATAAGATGAGAGCCACCACTATCTAACACCCATGATTCATCTACTCTTAAATGTTTAGGCAAGGAGCATATCACCACTATTGTAACAAATAACTCAAGTCTATGTCTAGATTCTTGGCACAATCCTTTTTGTTGTCCTTTTGAAGAACCACCATTCTTCTCTTCTACCTTCTTCATGTGACAATCTTGAGTTTTGTGGCCTTTCTTCTTATAGTGGAAGCATTCTCTCTTGAGATTCTTTTTGTCTCCATATTTTGAAGAGTCCATTTTGCCTCCTTTGGAATTTTTTGTGAATGAAATATCTCGTTTGTTGGCACAACTCCTTGCCTTGAGCCACAAATCCTCCTCCATCAGTAAGGCACTGAATTCTTCAAAACAACGCCAAGCTAGCTCATTGCTTGACTTATGTACATCTGCTCCCATCATTTGATAGTGCAGATTCTTTATTCGAGTGATGAGCAACTCTACAGTCTCCCCATCATCAAACCTTTGTATTGCTAGTTGATTCGCCAATTTTTAATCCATGTCTAATTACCAGTTTCATATTGATTTCTCAATATGTTTCATGCTTCACAAGCCTTGGTAGTATGGTCAATTAGATTTAGAATACTATCAATAGTACTTGTAACTAGAATATAGAGTGCATCTATGTTTCTATATTTCCAAGCACGTAGAAGATCAACATTAAAGGGAATCATTTGACCAAGATTACTTGGATCAAGTGTTTCTTGGGGCTCATAATCAATCCCAAGAACAATATATAGGAGCTCATATGAATAAATGTAGAAGTGATCTTAAACTTCCACAAGGTGTCATTCATACCATCAAGCTCACCTTTCGTGAAGGTTGGACATTGTATCCATAACATTGGGATGACTGGTATCATTGTGTCCCCTCCTTGTGGTCCACCTAATCTTGTTGAGCAACCACCTTGATACTCAGTCATAGACGATGATGCACCACTTGACATCTTCTTTCCTTTGTCATTGAAACTCTATAATCCATGTGTTTCTTCTTTTACACCGCTAAAAGCCTCTTGAGCTTTGATATCATGTAAGAAATAATAACACAAAAAAATAGACCAATAGATAGAGTTGCAAAAAACATAGACAAAGAGAGATGTAGACAGAGAGCTAAAGAACTCAAATTATTAAATTGCCAAGATCAATGCAACTACAAACAGAGTATTTCCCCCATGCATTCCCAATATGGAGCTCAGATGGTGATCTAGACAAACTCTAGATGAAGGGCTCACTAGTTCTATGTAGAACTTCACATAGGCCATGCTTGTATAGATTTTAGTTGATATAGATAAATGTAATAAAGAGAGACAAAATAGTTGGTAAAATATGTAATCTGACAATATGTCCATGATTAGAGGTCCTACTCTTTCAGCCTTGCAGGCCAAGGGGATAGGCCCCTCAGGCCCCCCATTAAGGTTCTATGGGGAAAGCTTGTGATGCCACAAGTCTTATATTTTTTCCTTGAATGGAAATCCAATGGTCCATAAGTTTATGCTACCTAACCTCATGGATAGGCTCACAAAGATAATTGAATACCATCAATCATCACACATAGAGCTCATCTAACTGCTTGTCACATCTTAAGTACCATTAGAATTTAATCCAATCAAGTACAAGGATGCCAGTTGAAAGAGCATTTGCCATATTGAAAGTAAGATTTTGGATCTAATTAAAAAGATGTGATATGGGTTTATATTATGTGCCAGATCTTGTTGCCGGATGTCTTGTTCTCCATAAAATTTGCATTTGTCATGGAGAAGCTTTTTATATAAATTGGATTCGAGAAGCAGATGCAGAATTGGCAAGTCACAATGGGCAATTAGAGAATTAAAAAGTTGTATCCATGTCCTTGATAGAGATATGGAAAATACATGAAATGGGATCAGAAGAAGCAATGGATTGTGGTCAATGCACTAATGAAGAAGCAAGTGATCTTGGAAGCAACTCAGAGGGACGAGATAGGTTTGCAAGCATAATATACAAAGAGCAAGAAAGAATGAATGTTCAAAAGCACTTTGGAAACGAAGCTTTGGAGGAGATGAATACATCATCATCATCATCATCATCATCATCATCATCATCATCATCTTCGTCGTCATCTTCATAATGTATTATAGCCATTATGTTATGTTTCATTTTAATGCAGTGTACAATAACAAGATATATTTGTTTATGTAATTGTCAAGGGTATTTGTTTTAATAATTTGATTCTTTTTTGTGCATTTGTGAAGATTTATGTGAAAAAAAAAGTAGTTGTTCCATCATCCCTTGTGTTCACAGAAGGGGGTGGCACAAAAATAACTTTTTTATAGTTCCTCCTTGTGTGAACACATGAATGACGTAACTAACTATTTTATCATTGTTCCAACTTCCAACGGAACCATGACAATAGAGATATAATGCTTCTGTGGGTCATGGACTTACACCGAGGTTGCAAGGAACGTCTGTGTCGTCGAATGTTGAAGTGGTCCACAAGGCAAGGAATGATGCTGTGTCCACGCGTAGTGCTCACAAAGTGCTGCCTGTCACCTGCTGCTTCGTGCCTCTCTCTCTCTCTCTCTTTCTCTGCCTGTGCGCCTTCTCCAGCACAGACTTCCCCATCGCCACGGCCCACCACAACAATCAATGTCGTTTCTTCAGATAAGAGCAGCAAGAGATGGGTGATCATGAAAACACAGTAACGCAGGAAAAGTAGTGGAAGTCCATTCAAGAAAGCCATCGGACGAGGACGGGCATATGCGTGGGCCTCGCAGAACATGGCTTCACGTTGCAGACGGAAGAATGAAGTTGACGACGAAGATGCCGAGAGGAAACGGGCAACTGACCACCGCTACAAAGAAATAACAAAGAAATGAATGTTTTTTTTATGTTGGTTCAAAACAATGAATGTTTTTTTAATGGAGGTTTCATAAGCTTCTATTTCTCTCGGCTTTAACTTTGAAAGTATAACTCTACAAGTGAATGGGGATAGTACCAGGGGACCCTCATATCCCACAAATCACGAGTTAAACAAGATTTCAACCAATTACAATTGGTTTAAATTTTCCAAAGCCATTACATGTCGAGTCCGGGGGTTGAACACAATACCTCCACCTCAAGAGGCTAATGTCAAACCAACCTCCTTACGTGACATGGACAAAAAAAATGAATGTTGGTATATTGACTAACGTCATCAATAAAAGTAAGGAAGTAGATAGCACGAGTCAGGAAGGGCATTTCCATTGGGTCACATAAATTGCTATGAACAAGTTGATTAACATGAGAGGCATGTGAAAATGTGGCTGGCTTTGCTCATCAATCAACTTTCACATAAATAGAGATGTCAATTATAAGGATATGCTAATATACACTTGTCATTTGGCCATTTGATTGAGTGTAGAGTAATGCCACATAAGAATTTTGGTGGCATTAGTGAAGTGACAAGCAAATGTAGAGAAAGGTCCGATGATCGCTTGTTTTGAATAAAGACTCTATGTGGGAGTCCTCTCTACCCCATCTTTTGAGGTCTTTGTTATAACACATAGGCCATTGTTCGATTGATGTACTAGCTAAATCGATTGGTATGGATGTCGAGAAACCAATCGGTGGACATTCTTCGGCATGGCTGTATTGGTAGTCTATTTGCAAGTATGGCCGAAAGTTATATCAGAAAGATGAGCCTAATCAATAGCCCAATTGGTAGTTCAACTAGTAGCCCACTTGGTAGATTAAAATAAAAATAAAAATATGTTGCAATTTCCAACTATGCAAATTTAACACAAATTCAAAATAGTGAACTGCACAAAAATATGACCAAAGCCTGGAATCAACTTATACTAAAATTTTGTTTTGTCAATGTAACACACACACACTCATATACATACATAAACACACACTCAACGATTGAATTGATTAGTCATCCACTCAACAAGAGAGCTTTTAGTTGATCTATCCATCCTCCAACTACTGTGAAGTATCAATAAGCGTGTCTCATGAAAATAGTATCAATAAGCGTGTCTCATGAAAATCTGTATAAACATGCACGCACATGCATAAGTGCTCACTTACACATATACATACTTGCAAATCATGATATACATACACACCAACAAAAACAAGCCAATTAAATAATAAAAAACAATAGAAAAAATCAATGTAATATTAAAATCACTAAGATTGATTGTGATCAAATCAAATCACATGATTGGAATGTGAAATCAAAATCACATGATTGAAATGTTTGTATCAATATATGTCTTCAATACAATATATGGTTGAAATAAAAATTGTATATACTAATACATATCTAAAAAATAGGTAATTAAAATAAAAAACATTTCAGCAATAGTATATTTTTGAAATGCAATACATGCCGAAAATAAAAATCTACAGTGAAAACTATCAACATCTGATGAGTATATTTCGATGAATAGTTGGATCTTGTTAGAATAGTCGGATCTTGCTCTTTTAACTTCAAGAGGTATATGTATAGACCTTTGTTGTAGACTTTCTAGAAAAAGGCAAAACCGAATTTAATGCTCCCAAATTAACTCTAAATTTTCAATCCAAGTATGCTTACCTCGTTTAAGTCTATGATGAAGTGCTCTTGAGAAGATATGGAGCTCAAACAAGTATCTTTGAAGAAGATCAACCCATGAACACGCACCAAAGCAAAACACATGTGAGGAAAGCATGAAAAAACACTTAGCTTAGGTAGATATGGGGTTGGGACACCTCAAGAGGACCATTAAAGCTCCAAATAAAGAAGGATAGGAAAAAGAGAGACTCAAGAAGCAAGACGCATGAGATTTCATTTAAAATTATTAAAATGTGCTTTAAAAATTAGTTTTTTTTTACATTCATGGACTTGCCCTTTTCAAAAAAAAAAGCAATTAAAAATAGTCTTAAAATTATCAACCCATCCACAAAGGGCCTTCGGCTCCCGCTATCAAAAAGCCTCACACCAAACAAGTGAAAAAAAGGATAAAATGCGGGTTAATACTTTTGATGTGTTATTGGAAGGAGTTTCCAATCCACTTTCTGTGACAGATAAAAGAGTTAAAGCTCTTGATGCTTTTCCTTCTAGAGCCATCAGCCCAAAAAAAAAAGCAATTAAAAATAGTCCTAAAATTATCAACCCATCCACAAAGGGCCTTCGGCTCCCGCTATCAAAAAGCCTCACACCAAACAAGTGAAAAAAAGGATAAAATGCGGGTTAATACTTTTGATGTGTTATTGGAAGGAGTTTCCAATCCACTTTCTGTGACAGATAAAAGAGTTAAAGCTCTTGATGCTTTTCCTTCTAGAGCCATCAGCCCAAAAAAAAAAAGCAATTAAAAATAGTCCTAAAATTATCAACCCATCCACAAAGGGCCTTCGGCTCCCGCTATCAAAAAGCCTCACACCAAACAAGTGAAAAAAAGGATAAAATGCGGGTTAATACTTTTGATGTGTTATTGGAAGGAGTTTCCAATCCACTTTCTGTGACAGATAAAAGAGTTAAAGCTC
This sequence comes from Ceratopteris richardii, assembly GCA_020310875.1. NCBI lineage: Eukaryota > Viridiplantae > Streptophyta > Polypodiopsida > Polypodiales > Pteridaceae > Ceratopteris > Ceratopteris richardii. The sequence continues at coordinate 28,464 of MU263119.1, read as the reverse complement.
TTGATGCTTTTCCTTCTAGAGCCATCAGCCCAAGTGAGTCTGCTAATTGGGTTGGCATGAAGGATTATGTACCTACAACCAAGGCCCTCAAGGATTCAGAAATAGGTTGGATGGTTGTTAGAAACAGGAAAAAACTCCCAATGATTTATAATGCTAATTCTAACATTCCTGCTAATGGCTCTCAAGTGGAGACTAATAATCTTTTGGCATATGAGGGCTATAGGTTCATTGAAGAACTTACAAAGATTGATGATGCGAAAATCAATGGGCTCCAATGCCATGGTAATGATGTTGATGATTTGAACCTTAGCCTGAAAGAGAACTGGGCACCATCAGGTCAAAAAATCTCTAGAACAAAGAGGAAAGATAGTCTATTGAAATCCAAAAGGAAGGATATTTTGAAAAACTTGTTGTCTTTGAATAAGCTCACTAGAAACATTAATAAATGATTGTGTATTCGGTGATTGGTTTTTTTTTCCTTTTTCTTGTTTACCATGAATAGTCTAAGCATCATCTCTCTTAACATTAACAGGATCACTGATCCGACTAGAGCTAAGTGCATAAACAAGTGGATGGGTTTGACCTATCTTTTATGCCTCACATTATTTGCATTCAAGAGCTTAAGCTCTCGGGAGCTAAGTTGAATTGTCATTTAATTAATGTTTCTAACAAGCATTCTTGGTCGTACACTGATGACCCTCAGGGAAAGGGGGGATCTGCTATTGGGGTAGCCAATGCGATTAGTCATTTTGTCAAAAATAAAATCTAGAGCCCTTCTCATCGATGGGCTGGTGTTACCCTCTGCAAGCCTTTTGACTACACTATGATCAGTCTCTATGCTTCCAATTGTCCCCATCAGAGAACCCTCTATTGGGAAGAGTTGTCGCATCTGGTTGGCCCCCTTATTATTGTTGGGGACTTCAATACCATTACTGCCATTAGCGATAGATTTGATAAAAAAGGAACTTCCATTTTTGGCCAAGAGTGGCAAGAGTGGATTAGACTCATTACTAAGCATGACTTGCTTGATATCTCTTCCCAAACTCGTTTCACCTGGAATAATAGGCAAAAAGGCCCCCAATTCTGTGTGGCTCGTCTTGATCATGCTTATGTAAACCTTGCTCTATCTAATCAATTCTGGGACATGAAAGTTGATCATGACCAATCTTTGTGCATTTTGGATCACCTCCCTATTAGAGTGTCCCTTAAGTTGGGGGGAGGACATCCGCGGAGCCAAGGACTGCATCGCTCTTAAAAGAAAAAAAATGATTCCTCCTGGCATGGCTTCCATGCTTGACCTGCCCCTCACTGCCGATGAGATTAAAGAAACCATAGGTAAATTGAAACCTTGCAAGACTCCTGGCCTTGATGGTATTCCTAATTAGTTTTTCATTGCTTTGAAATATTTCCTGACTCCTTTATTCTCTCGATTTGGAATGAATCTGTTAGCAAAGGCACTGTTCCTATTGAAATCAACACTGGAGTGATAAAGTTGATCCATAAAAAAGTACCAAAAGAGGATTTGAAAAACTAGAGGCCTATCACCTGTGTTACCAGTATCTATAAGATATTTTCCTCTTCCCTTGCTAGGAGACCCAGCCCTCTTATGAAAGACATCATCTTGCCTAAGCAAAAAGGCTTCATCAAAAAGGTAGATTTATTCTTGATGCTATTATTTCTCTATGGGAAGGTATTGAGTACGCTAATGAGTCCAACCAACCCTTTTATTTCTTCAAAATTGACTTTGACAAGGCTTATGATAGGATAGAATGGGACTTTGTGATCCAATTCTACATGACATAGGAGCTGGGAAAAGGCTCATAAAAGCTGTTAGTACTCTCTTTGGCAATGCCCACTCAAGGGTGGCTATAAATGGGAATCTCTCTCCTCATTTCAGACTTAGAAGGTCTATCAGACAAGGTTTCCCTTTATCTCCCCTCGTCTTTGCCATAGCTAGCGATATCCTTGGGTGGCTGGTTAAAGATGCTATTGAGAGTAAGAAAGTTGAAGGTATTTCTTAGTGATAAACAGCTTTTTCTTCAAACCTTTGCTGATGATACTAATATCCTTATTAAAGGTGATGAATATTATGCCAATATTATCTTAAAGTGCCTTAACACCTTCTATATTGCTAGTGGATCAAACATTAATCATAAAAAAACAAATTTTAAGTCTTCCTCTAATCATGTGCCTGCAGTCAACAGTCATCAAATATGGGAATGGGATTTGGATAAATTCGGGAAAAAGTTGTTCTTGTGGTATAGTTGTCAATCTTCTCTTTCTCATAGAGTTTTTGTTATAAACCATTATATTCTCCCAACCCTGGTTTACGTTCTTTCCTGTTGGGTTCCTAATAAAAAAACATTTTAACTAGGAGGTTAAAATGTTGGGTTCCTTATAAAAAAACATCTTTCCGGGAGGTTCTTGTGGGGAGGAAGCTTAGTTCACAACAAGATTCCTAAAGTTGCTTGGAAAGTTCATTGTTTGCCTAAAAAAGAAGGGGCTCTTGGCATATTTTGTCCTCTTAAGATGTCTGCTAACCTTGCTGCCAAATGGATTGGTCGATCTCTTTATTTTGATGACTTTTGGGCCATTCTTATAAAAAGGAATATTCACAATTTTGCTCTTGCATATTACAAAGTTTTGAAAAACCACTCTCTGTGGGACATTCAAGTTTCTCCCCACACTTTCTCCCCTGTGGCATCTACTTTTTGTTGTAGAATGTGGCAAGCTTGGATGGAGGTTAAAATGTTGTGTTGTCCCAACAATAAATTTTTTGATCATTTTGACTTTTACCTATAGGAGAATATCTGGACTGGATGGCTTTCTCTATGGAATAATGGCACTCTTGGGATTAGAGAGCATAAATGTCTCAAAATGGGGCTCAGCACTTGGAAGGATCTCACTTTAAATGGTGAGATGAAGTCTGAAGCTCAAATTTCAAATACTCACTTCTCTTCTGGTTGTTTGTAGGTTCTCCTGAATCATAGAAGCATGCTAGCTAGGAGATCTGAGATTAGTGTCCAGAGGAAACCAATCAAGCTAGATGATGTTGCTCAAGACATCTTGAAGAAGTTCAAGAGTAGGAGAGGGAGAATCAATATGATCCTACCCAAGCTTAACAAAATGTGGAAAGTGAACTAGAATGCTAATGAATGGACTCATAGATTTTTGTGTATCTGGAACCTTCTAGAGAACATTAAGCACTCTTACCTTCTCTGGCTTACACTGCACAATGTAGTTTGGTGTGGAACTAAGGACAAGAAGTTAAACATTAATAATGGTTTATGTATTTTTTGTGGCAGTGTGGAAGATCTCCCTCTCCCACCTGTTTTTCAAGTGTAGGCATGCCTAATCTTTCTAGAGGTTCCTCTTGCCTTTTTGCCAAAAGCACAACATCCACCTTGGCTACAAAGAGTTGTTGCTGGGGATCGGCAACAAATTCGATGTTGTTTTATGGGACCTGTGGAGAGCTAATATATTATGGAGTATTTGGAAATGCAGAAATATGGCTATCTTCAATAACAAGAAGCCCACTGGTGTTGCACTTTACTCACTACACATAGTTCTGAAGAGAATTAGCATTAAAGCTCTTGCTAACATTGAGGATGATCCTGATGATGAATTCTCTCTATCCAGTCATCTGAATAATACTAGACCCAGCCAATGGAGGGCTTCTTTGTTGAAGTTGTACTCTGCCTCTAGGATTGAAATGGTTGATGTATGCTATTAGTTACCCTTTTAGTGCCTTCGCCTTATGTTGTATGTTATCCTCCATATGGATCTATTCAAGTTACAGCCTACTGTTCTGTGACATGACACTGACAATGTGATTTGCTATTACATTGGTCAAATTGCCGAAGGCCACTAGTTGTAATTGTTGGGGGTAGTCTTGCCCTCTATACATTGTTACATGCCATTATTAATTTACTTCTTGTTCTCTCAAAAAAAAAAGTCATAAGGCTCGCTTAACCATCAAAATGAGTCTGATAGAGTTAGGAAAGCACTCTCGAGGCTCAAGGACTCCTTGGGCTTTGTGAAAATGGAGTGAAAATACATCAAACCTCTTTCCAGGTAAAAATATACATGGAATACTCAAAATCTAGGTATGCATGATAGGTAATGCCTCTTTATCCTAAAACTTTTTCTTTTAGAGCTCCATTATTGTTTGGCTTCTTCCAAGTGATCTATCATGCGGTTCATGGCCCAAATTTAATTCTACAACTCTTTTCTTGAGGCCTTTATCCATTCTTCAATGACTATTGCAACAACTCCCCCTTCTAAACTATATCTTCCTTGACCAGCTTTTGGTGGAGCATGCTCGATGTGGCATCTTATTTTCTTTGTCTCATATATCTTGGTCCCTCTTACATTGCCTCTTTGCCAAAAACATAAGGTAGTTTCCATTCTATAGTTTTGGGACCCAAGGTAATAGGGATCAATGCTGAATGAGCTAAAACCATGTGAAATGCTTCATCAAATGTATCCATGTGGTGAATATCTAAGAATTGGCACCTATTGTAATATGCGATGAGGCATTTCAATGGTGGTGTTTGACTTAAATAAAAAAGCAACGGCTTAATGCCATAGAATAATCAAGGTACATTTATATCAAGTGCAAGTGTGGAGTTAAAAGCAGTGAGGCACATTTTAATGGTTTCTACGATTTTTACAAGCATATTTTAATGGTTTCTAAGATTTTTATAAGCAGTTGACATTGCATATCTGGTACACCCATGGCCCCTTGCTACCAAAAAGGCATTGTTGTACACATGTACTCGATATTTATGGTATTTGAATTGGGGTTAGTCATAGTTAGATAGTCCAACCAGTACTTGGTTGTCCATTTTTGTACCTTATGGCATCATATAGTGTCCACAATCTCCTCCTTGTGAAGGGAGCAAAAATAGGATTATATTGTATGTAAGTTGGTACCTGATCAAAGACTTGGGGGTGTTGGGTTTTCCTCATACGATCCTCCTCCACGTTGGATTTGCTTTAGCAATATCTTTCCTTGTGATATTCTCAATATCATCTCTCTTGATCGTATAGGTGTCATCTACATCGATTTGGGTCTTGTCTTTAGTATATGCATGTTTTTTCATTCATATGTGATCGTACATAGGAGGGTGGGCTGTTATTAAATCTATCTAGTGTATTTTACCCATTCTCTTCAGTAAAAAAAAGATCCAAATACTTTTTCTTGAAGTCATTCCATAACCTCTACATCAAATAAATATGTTCTTTGTGCAAGTTATCATTTGCAGGGATCTCCATGTCCTCGTGTACAATTGGATCATAATCTTTGGCATGGGATTCTGTTGTGGATTCTTCTAGGTCTTGTTCTTCACCTTCTAACTCTTCAACTAACACTTCAACTTCATGCTCTCATTCATCTGATTGATCATCATCTTCTGGCATAGGCTGATTTGTGTAGCTTGGTTGGGCAGTGAGTTCCTTCTCTGGAGTGTGTAATGCAAATTGTGCTTTGCATGAGGCATTCTTAGCTTGCAATTCATCCATTGTGTCTAAGCTACTTGATGGAAGATAAATGAATTCTTTCTCTTCAAATAAATATTCTCTTAGGTTTTCCCTTTCCTTCTCTACTCACTTTAAATCCTCTTGCAAATTCAAGAATTCTTCTTTAGCTATTATGAGGTGTCTTTCTTTGGAGTTCAGTAATATCTTTAGTTCCTCAATGTTACTCTTTGTGATCTCACTATCTTTCTAAGGTTTCCAACCATGCTTCTGTTGTCTCCTTTATCTATTCCAATGTGGCAATGTGTGCATGTACAGTGTTATTCTCTTCGCATGACGTTGTTAGTTGTGACTCCTTTAACTACTTAACCATGTTATTCAACTTCATAATGACTTGAAATCATCTTCTAAATCCTCACCTTTATACTAAGTGTCATTGACTATGTCTACTTCTTCTTTAACATGTCGATATTCTTGGGTGTCTACTAGTGTATCACTGACACTACCAATCTCTCTTTCTGTATGAACTTCTATCATCACTATGTATTTATCTTCAATTCTATCTCAAAATTCTCTTGACATTGTTGATACTTATTGAATGTGGGTAGGAGTTGTTTGCTTTGTCATAGATATGTCAACATGAGATATGAATGGAGTTGATAAGAAGCGTGATGATAAAGAAAATAGTGGAATTTGATCAAAACAAAATGATGATGGAATAGAAGGATGAAGAGAAGAAAAAATGGAAAAAGATTGAAGACTAAAACTTTGAGGGCGGGATGATTAAAGGTTGGAAAAATGATGATGAGGCCAATGGATGGTGTGTGATTAGTGCAGTGAAAAAAGAAAACAAAGATGGTGTTTCACGTGCATGGGTGAATGTTAAGTGTGGTGGTATGAATGAGTGGGTGCTTCAAAATGTAATTGTGTGGTGTGATGATGCTAATTGATTCACCGATTTTTTGTTTTCATTTATCAACGTATGATGGGAATGGATGCACTTTCGATGAAATTGAGATGCTATTTGTTGTGGTGTCAACATGTGTGGTGGTTTCTATGGTGGATGTGCATGTCATACTATCTACATGCTACTAGTGGTGTGTTCAACATTAGATGTCCTTTCATAAAAATCAGAGGAAGGTGGAGGTGACAGTTATGGTGGCGAATTGGGTGATGGTGTGATTACTTGGAATTTACATGGGTGTTTGGATTTTTTTTTCTACCCTCTAAGCTCACTTCTCTTGCATCTTCCTTATTACCCTAGCTATGGATGTCATGGCAGCTATCATGTCTATCTCTTCTTGGGCCTTGCTCTTTATTCTTCTTGATACAAAAAATTGGTTTGAAATTTTGTGATGGAAAAATTCTTGAAACATTTTTTGTGATTGCCAATGGATGCCACAACCTAAGCTCTTCCTATCTCTTCTTCTTACAATGAGATGGTCGGATGAGAATCCATTTTTCTTCGCATCATTCTCTTGGCTTGCACTGCACTCTCTAGGGTGATACTACCTTTGAAGTATCTAGATATGTGAACTCCCCAGTTTCATTTATAATATACACAAGAATGATTTATAATATACACAAGAATGAATACTACATCTTCTCCTAATGCATGAGAGATGATCCTCGTAATGACTTATGCACCATGTAGGGCTCTATCGTTTTTCCAATTATCTATGGTAGATTGGTTGGTGAGCCTTTCCCAGACATAATAGGTAATATCGACTGGCTTCTCATTCTCCATGGTATACTCCACAATAATAATAATAATAGTTCTCATAATAACATCCACAAAGTGAAAAAGAATTTCAATATCCAATTCTTTCCATGTTGAAGTTGTTTTACTACCGTTCATCCTTTGTATCAACAATGAATCAAGTATTAAGGTACTACTTCTCAAATAAAGTGACTTCTAGATAGTTTCAGGGGTGATTTGAAATTATATCAATCCATCTTCCAAATCCAAAAAATCTAGCATAAGCGTGTCCTTTCTCCAACTACAAACTATCCATAAATTGTTCACATTTTGGCAAGTTTCTCCTCACTAATGGAAGTCTAAGAAATTAACCGTATCTGAAAAGATCCCAAACTTGAAGGATGGCTCTACCACTATTCTAGAGTGCATTGTATTCTTTGGAAATGAAATAAAACTTTTTATTCTTCTTGCCTGTAAGAAGAATATATATTCACATCGCTCCCGTAGATCAGTTGCATGATGTTTGAGACAATGAGTTGTAGTAGGTTTAAATTAATTTTCTGGCAAAGGTTGAGGTAGGAACACACTTTGACTAGATAATGCAATGATATCCATTGGTTTATCCTAGAATCACAGAAGAAAAGTTGAGCAAATCAATTCACTAAATATTTCTTTATTTTCCATATTTTAGCAAGAACTACATACATCCAACATATGCATACATGCAACATAATGCATACATCCAACATAATACAACATATGCATACATGAAACAAAAATGCATACATCCAGCATAATACAACCTATGCACATGTAACAAATGCATACATGCAACATATGTACATGTAACAAATGCATACATGCAACATATGCACATGCATACATGGAACATATGCACATGCCAAATGCCATATATGCACATGCATACATGAAACATGTGCTTACGCATGCGTAATGCAACATATGCACATGCATACATGAAACATGTACATATGCATGCATAATTCAACATATGCACATGCATACATGATGCATAAATGCATACATGTAACAAATGCATAAGTGCAATATATGCACATGCAAAAACGTAATTAAGACAACTCCAAATTTCATGAATAGGCCATTGTTGGCAGTATACGGGAAGAAGCAAGTATGAGCATACACGCAGATTTAGCACTAAGGCAACCCTTTATTTTTTTCAAAACCCTTACACAATTTAAAAGTGATTCTCATCACTAAAAACCCCTGTAAATACCATTTTCACCTTTTTGTAGCTCCATTTTGTACAAGCCGAGGAGTCCTCGAGCTTGAGGAGCCTTAGAAGTAGTTGCCTACTAATTCTCGTATTTTTTAGACCTCGTTTGAGCCCTCAAATAAGCCCTGGAACCTAATTTTTAACTAGGCCGGACACTAGGTCTGGACAGGGCCAAAGCTAGTCAAAAACTATAAATAGAGCTAGAGAGCTCATTTTTGGGGGAGCTTCTTGTAGTTTTGAGCTTGTATGAGAACTTGGTTGCAATAGAAGTGATTCCATTGTCTTACTCTCTTTGTTCTTGCTGTGTGTGCGCGTGTGTATGTATGTGTGTGCATGTTAGTGTGCTTCGCACTCACACATTTGTGCCTTCACTTGCTCGAGGTCTTCATACCTTCCTCATGTCTTCCCGGATTGACATTAAAGGAGGTGCTACTCATCACTGAGCTACACCAAATTTTGGCGCCGTTGCCGGGGATTCGAGCTTTGAGGACGAGCGTGTGATGGTAAGACGTAGAGAGGACGCGTTGGAATGGTAAGTAGTCGGTAAATTTCTGATTTTTCTCCATCTCCATCTCCATCTTCACCTCCTTCTTCATCTCCACCTCCACCTCCTCCTCCACTACATATTCCCTCTTCCTTGTCATTCCCCTCATTTGTTGTGTGCGAGTTTGAGAGAGAGCGAGCGCGTGCATTTGTGTTGTGTGTTTTTTGCATGTTTCTTGTAGGTACCAGCTCCATCACCCTCTCCAGCAAGCTCAGCAGGTACAGAATCCCTCTGCACAGGCCCCGAGGCATTGAGCTTGAGCTATCGCGACACTTCGAAAATTTTGACGAATCACGTTTCTGAGTGCACCACGACACTGCGCAGGCCGAGAGCACCTAGGATCACAAGACAGAACCACAGAATTCACCATAGCTCGACCTATCGCGACACCTCGAGGTATCGCGACACTCACGATTTATTGCGACACCTCGGAGTATCGCGACACACCGACCCCACCTATCGCGACACCTCAGAGTATCGCGACACTCCCAAGTATCGCGACACTCCCAAGTATCGTGACACTCCCAAGTATCGCGACACTCCCAAGTATCGCGACACTCCCAAGTATCGCGACACTCCCAAGTATCGCGACACTCCCAAGTATCGCGACACTTCCACCTATCGTGACACCTTGGAGTATCGCGACACTCCCAAGTATCGCGACACTCCCAAGTATCGCGACATTCCCAAAGTATCGCGACACTCCCAAGTATCGCGACACTCCCAAGTGTCGCGACACTTCCACCTATCGCGACACCTCGACCCGACCTATGGCGATACACGACCTTAACGCATGAAAATTTTAGGGTTAATTTTGAGTGAAGTGAGGATAGTTAGGCTTAATTGTAGGCACCTTAATATCACATTAGAGCCTTAGGAGTGGGCAAAAGACCTAGAAACCAGAGAGGGATCTCCTGAACCCTGAGAGCCTGTTTTGACCCCTAAGTGCCTGAATGGTCATAACTTCGCCATACGAACTCCGATTGATGAGATTTTGGTCTCGTTTGAAAGCTTGTTGAGAATCCTACGTGGACCTCGACTGGTTTTTTGTAGAATCATATCTGGGGTTTTAGAACATGTATTTTTAAGTTGGCCTTTAGGTTGAACTAAGTGGTCATAAGGATTTGGGGGTACAGTGAGTTACTCCAAGGGGGGGCCTGTAAATGTTGATGTGTGTCTTTCAATCCCTTGTGGTAATAGAGCTATATTGACTTGTGAACTTTTGTAGGAACATTGTGTGCAAGCAAGGCATTCCAAGGAAAGCTAGCAAGGGTGAGTACCAAGCTTGGGAGAAGGCTTCTTGGGCTTGTGTAGCAGTCTGGTCAACCAGCTAATTGAGGTTGGAAGATCTCTCAACCCTCCTTTGTCAATTCCTAGCCTAGGCTAAGTACGACTTAGGTGTGGTAATTAATTAGGACAACGCTAGGCACACATCAAGTCCAAGAGAACTAAGCAACTAAGTGCAAGCATTAAGTAGGACTTAAGTGCGAAAACCCTAAGGGACAAAAGTAAACTTGAATCGATCACTTATCAAGTGCGAAATTCACTTAAGCATTCTTGACGACGTGATACCAGACAAGATCATAAGCATAATAATCAACTAAAAAGAACAAAGTGATTGGTGTCAATTAACCCGCAACGAGAGTGTACTTGGGATCAAGGGGGTAGAGAAACCATGCATATGAACCTTAGGTCAGGTAGACACTTAGGCAGAGACAGACAAAGCCTCAGATCTTCTGAAGCTAGTGTCAATCACATTGCTAGGTCTTGGGCCCAGTAGTTGAGTGATTACCCATACACTCCACGATCAGAAACGAGTGATTCTGAAATGTCCTATCACATGGAGAGACCAGTAGGTAGTTCAGGGTTGGCTTATTTAGAAAAGCCAGAAGGACCTTACAAGACTCAATTGGAATACATCAGGACTAATCGTCTAGGTGCTCGCATCTACGAAGATGGCCTGAGAAGATCGGTGGTCCAGATTAAGAACCCCGATCAACCCCATGGACTAGAACACCCAGTAGTCAAGTTTGAGAATGGAGCATACCTAGATAAAGAGGGGACTATATATGTAGTCACCACTCTTCCTGATAGAACAGATGAGTTTCGAAATGTGATTGCGGAGACCGACATGGGTGATATAGAGCAAGGGAATGTAGAGAGAGAGCCAAGAACCCCCCGTGGTAAATCTGTCTTGACCAGAATCATGACTCCAAAATTGATTCCACAGGATAATAAAAGCATAGATTTGCTTTTAAACCGAGAAACTGATGAGGCCTTTTGGAGGTATAAGCCTACCTTGTCTCATGAAGTAGGTGCTCTCACAATCTATGAGTTTAAAGACCCTGATAGCCCAGGCAAAGTAACCTACTTAGACAATACATCAGAGAGGATCTTCGTGGTCACCGAGCATGGCAGACATGCCTACACATGGAAGGGTGAATTTGTTTTTCCCCAACCTCGGACTAATGTATCATACAATCACCAAGGAGCTGGGACCTCCCAAGCTCATGGAGCTCAAAGAGATAGAAGTAGAGACAAACCTGAGGTAAGTTTTTCCAACTCCCTGGGAAGAGAAAGAACGGGAACGGAAAGGAATAGAGTGGAACCTGAGGGACATAGAACCCCATGGAATCAAAGGAATGCTGACGATTTTCCTTTGCCAAGGCCGAGAGAACACACTAGGACCTTGCGACCAACTCAACTGGTGAAGTCCATGAAGAATTACTTCGATGGCACTGGAGACCCTTATGACCATGTGGCAGAATTTCGGCAAGTATTGAAAGTTGAACAGGTAGAGGACCTATTCACACAATATAATGCTTTTGGTCTAACCCTTAGGAACACTGCCCTTACGTGGTTTCAACCACTGAACGAGAGGCATTTCAGAAACATAGACCAGCTCTTAGAGGCATTTATCATTGAGTTTTCTAAGAGTGGGATCAGGCACAACACTTCCTCACTAATTCATAGCTTCAAACAAACACCTCAAGAGACGGTCAGACTAGCTGGAAGAAGATTTAGGCAATACCTGGAGAGATGCCCGATGCCGGAGTTACCCACACCAGCCAAACAAGTGGCCTTGTTCTTAGATGGATTGTTGAGCGTCCTTTCTATGAACGGCACGACAACGTTTAAAAAGATCTATCAGGCAAGGATGCCCTCTGGCTCCACTACTCTTCGCTATCGCCTCGAACGGCCTCAGCCGCCTATTAAAGCATCACATGGACTCTGGCAATCTCAAGGGTCTTTCCCTACCTCTAAATCATGGCCAATTGATTTCTAGACTCTTTGCCCATGACATGAATGCCTTTGTACATAATGATATGAACAGCATTGAGGTGGTTTGGAGTTGCCTCGATATCTTTTGTGTGGCGTCAGGTTCAAACATCAAACATGCTAAAACTGTTGTCAGAGCAATCCGTGGACCTCCACCCTAGGTTGTTAGATCAGGGGTGTCAAGTTATCCCCGAAGGTCAAGTCTTCCATCTCCTCGACATTCTGATGGGCTTCCACATCACAATGGACCAATGATGGAATTGGGTGCTTGCCAAGCTAGATAGCAAACTAAATCATTGGAAAGGTATCCAAGTCAATGTGGCAGGGCGTGCTATGGTTGTTAACACGTTTATGCTTTCAACGACTATTTACTTCTAAGGAGAAAGAGTTGGCCAAAGTGGAAAGAATCTGCAGAAACTTCCTTTGGACTGGGGACCCCAACAGGAGGGGGATTCCCAAAATCAAATGGGAAACTTGCATTAGTTCGAAAGACTCAGGGGGCTTGGGTATTTTGAATATTGTTGAGTTGGCTGACAAGCGGCAAAGTGGCTTATCAAGGCTTGGAGCAATAGTGAGTCCTCTTGGGCTAAATTGATCTTCAGAAACATGGAAGACCTTACCCTAGTTGGCCATCCTAGTTGGAAGGACATTGGGATTCTCACTCTTTTGTTCTCCCCCCACCCGATGTCCCCTAAAGGCTCTAGCCTCGTGTGTTCTTTATGGAAGAGTTGGAACAAGGCCAAACAATTCATCAAAATCAGTGATGAGTGGAAGTGGGCAGTTGGGATAAGACAAAATGACTCTATCTGGTTCCCAATCAGCGACATTAGGGGTGTGGAGCCTTGGAACCTCCAAACTGCAAAGCAGTTATGGAACAAGGCATTCAAACAGTGGAAAAAACTCTGGAAACAAGAGACCAGCCAGTGGATTAGGTTCGAAGACTTAGACCCGAGACATAGAGTTTCCCTCGAGGAATGGACTCTTCTTCAAGGCAGGTGTTTAGCGTGGGACCGCTCAACTACCCGCCTTCTCTACGGACACGATCTTCCATGCCTAGAGGGCCTCAAATGGAGCAATGGTAAGAAAATCTCCAGAATCCCCAACTTCAAAGAGAACTTAGATGTTCATCACACCCTTAACAAGAGGTGGTGCCTTTCTTGGAGCAAACTTCGATGGGAACTAAAGTTCATGTCTATTTAGCACCTCCTAATTGAGATCAAAAAGTCCGTTCTCATGTGGCAGATCTTGCATAAGGGAATCTGGTCCAATGCAAGGGCTAACAAAATCTGTGGTGTGCCGCCATGGTGTAAGCGTTGCCATCGATGCATCGAAGATTTAGCTCACATGTTCTTCCATTGCCCCAAGTCCCGTGTTATCTGGCATCACGTGACGCGGGTAGTGGGACTCACGAACCAAATCAATTGGCAACAGGCGCTGTTGGGTGAGGTGGTCGGCTGCTCATCGAGGTTGTGGAATGCCATCAGGGGTGAGACTCTTTGGAAGATTTGGAGGGAGCGATGTGCTCTCAATTTTGGCCAAACTCCTAAGGAATGGTCGATCGAGAAATCCTTGTTTCTTCTAGGTAAAAGAATCTCCTATGATAAGAGATCTCCACCGTTTAGACATCATTGTATTTATCTCCTCGAAAACAACAAGTTGAAACCCAAATGGGTCCCACATGAGGGAGATGATAAATTTATCCGCCTCATTTGTAATGCCCTCTAGCTTGCCATACTCCTACCCGGCATTGTGGGATTTGGGGGTCCCATGGGCACTAATCCTATTCACTTGTAACTTTTTTTGATAATTTTAATTAAAGTCCGGGAGAATAGGCTAATGCCGAACTTCCTTTTATTAAAAAAAAAAAAACTTTACTCTCCTGTCGTCAAATCACGGGTACTGTAAAGTATGTACAGTATTCACAACTTTTATGGGGGATGATGACGGTGGACAAATCTCAACACTCCATGGAGCCATGAGTTGTCCACAGGGTAGGCAATGATACGAATATCATTTGCATGCATTCGTAGCGGTCTCAAAGTGCTGTCTGTCACCTTCTTCGTGCTGCCCCTCTCTATCTGATGTGCAAGGCGCGCAGCAGAGAACTACCAATGATCGAAACGATCCACGTTTCTTCTGCATAAAAAAGAGAAGTAGGAGAAAGGTGACAAGGAAAACACAGTAACGTAGGAAAAGGAGTGGATGCCCATCAAAGAAGGCGTGTCCAGGGAGTCATCGGGGTGCGCGTGTTCAGGCTGAGGGTGTATGTGGCTGTCTCCCGGAACAGAGTGCGTTTGCAGACGGAAGATGGAGATCATAATAAGTATGCGGAGGACATTAGTGAGTACGATTGTTTGTAGAGAAAATGTCCCATCTGTAGCTTCGGAACATCGAAACGAACAAAGTTAAGGCGACGAAGAATAAGAACAGGATGAAAAAGAAGCGGGGTGAACGAGTACAATGGCGTACATTAGAGCTCCGGCTCTAGTTCGTGTTTATGTACAAGTAGTAGTAAAGAGTAAGAGGACAAAGAGAAGAAGGAGAACAGGAGGACATGGAGTACATGAATAAATAGCAGGGGCTGCAGTACTACAGAGCTGCAAAGAGGACGACGAAGAAGAAGCAAGGTAGCCGAATAAGTACGAGTGACTGGATTACTGTCGAGTAGCTATTAGCGACTCGGAGTCGGGTCCATGAACAAATGACAGCAATGAAAAAGAAGAGCAGGAGCAGGGAAAAGAAGAAACGTGGGCAAGTAGCAGTAGGAGTAAAGATAAGAAGAGCAGGACCATGAGAAAGAGGAGATGGCAGGCACATAGCTACAATACTCCATTTGTGGGTGTCTCTTCCATGAACAAGCAGGTATAGCTGCCGTACTCCAGAAAAACGACCGAAGCGAAAGCTTTGGATCATAAAAAAATGAAAAAGAGAAGAAGACGACTCCATTTGTGGGTGTCTCTTCGATGAACAAGCAGGTATAGCTGCCGTACTCCAGAAAAACGACCGAAGCGAAAGCTTTGGATCATAAAAAAATGAAAAAGAGAAGAAGACGACACTAATGCGCGATACGAAAATAAGTAGAATTGGGTCTATGGAGGGACAGAAAAGGTGGAAGACGAACCGATGAAGGAGAAGAAGAAGTAGGAAAAGAAAGAGAAACAATCCAGATATAGAGAGGAAAAGTTGAAACCATATCCTTCCGGCAAGATGTACGTCAAGGGTGGGGTTAAAGGGGCAATAGTAGAAGTGCTGGCGACAGTTGGAAGTGTACGTAGCGTCTGAGAAGGACAAAAGTCAGGAAGCTTTGAGAAGGGAAAGCTGGAAAAAGAAGTTGCATAGAGCGGCAGGACTGTGAGCAGTGCACTGCACATAACCTTCTCCTGGCTTTTGTCGGGAGGAACCGAAAGCTCCGTTGAAACTTGAAAGAGGAGAAATGGGCCATGGCATGATGGCACCGAAGTTCTTTTTGTTTTCGAGACAACAAGGAAAAGATATTAAATCAATGAAAGAGTTACAGAGAGAAAACCATAAGAGATCTCTCTCTAAAGTATAAGGACAAGAAGAATCTTGCTCCTACAGAAACAGATCAATTGGAAGCAAGCGCTTCTAGACGAGGTGATTGGTTGCTCTTGATCACTGTGGAATGCTATAAGAGGTGAGACCCTCTAGAAGATTTGGAGAGAGAGAGAGATGCGCTTCCAACTTTGGAAACTCTCCTAAAGAATGGTCTGTTGAGAAATCTCTTTTCCTTCTAGGCAAAGCAATTTTCAATTGTAAGAAGTCCCCACTTTTTAGGCACCAGAGTGTTTTTTTCTCGAGAACAACAAGATTAACACCAAGTGGGCCCCCCACGAGGGGGTTATCAACCTCCTTTGTAAAACCCTCTAGCTTTGTATGTTCTTCCCCTGCTTTGTGGGATCCGAGAGGTCCCATGGGTGCTCGGCCCATTCATCTGTACTTTTGTTTTCTTTTATTTAAATCAAAGCACAGGAGAGTAGGCTAATGCCGAACTTCCTTTTATAAAAAAACCTCATAAGGTAGAGGCATCCATCTTATGTCTGGCCAAGACTTGAAATCAAGATTTCATCTAAGATACTCAAGGCATCAAACCACTATGTTATGCAGGCTCAGATTCGACAAGAGGATTTTATCTATCGATTGTGATGATATAACTTCAATAAATTGGCTTTTAAAGTCATCATCAGGTACATCAATGATGGCATGAAGACTCTCTTCACCTATCCTATGTAATACACATCTGCGGGGATACAAGTAATCCTTTTCAAGGTTGAAGACTAACTAGCTCCTCCTGAGCCATATGTGCCAAAGGATAAACCCTCTCCAAATATGCCACAAGTAGTCCTTTCGAGAGTTGAAGACTAACTAGTTCCTATTGAACCATATGTGCTAAAATATAAACCCTCTCCAAATGTGCTAACTTTCTTTATGGAGGCCCCGTGGAAATTTCTTTGTACATTGTACACATGAGCTCCTTATTCATTGTGTTATATTCCCCACCTTAGAGGGATTGGTTTAGATGTCAAGTGTAGGTGGGACTTGAACCTTGGCGCTTTGCCAAAGATTAAAATGTGGTAACCACTTGATGCATGTCCCCCCTCGACAAGATTCAATGATTTGAACATCAAAGTCAAAAAGCTCATAATAAAAAGGCCATAACTCCTTTTCTAACAAACATAACTCCTTTTCCAAAAAATATAAAAAGGTCATAATAAAAGGGCCATAACTCGTTTTCCAACAAATAGTTTTGCATAGCCGCAAAATCACTTCTTCTTTCATTGAGTTTCATAACTTTCCACCACAGAAATAACACAATTTTGTTCTAGAAGATGATAACGGTCTTCCAACCATGCAGCTAGAGAGTTCCTTCAAGATGCTCTCGTTGGCCACATGATCTATTTTCACTTTCATTTGCAAGAAGTGGGCATCTCTCATGTGTGCGACCTGCGATAAACAAGAGGTCTCCATTCTCACTCTATTTATAGTTATATTTCCTTTCTCTAATTACATACAAGGCTACTCATGTGTAATTTTTTCTCATATTTTTTTCCCTAATACTCCAACTGTTCCAAGTGGGTTTCAATTTGAATCTTATCCTAAGACTAAGGCTTCCTAAAAGTAAGCTCCTTGGAATTGAGGCTTATAAGATCTTAAACCTATGCTCATATTAAAATCACCTCTTGGATTACAAAGTCAAGAGATATTTATTCTATATCTAAGTAATTTCTTGTCTCCTGGAATTAAAATCTTAAGCTCTTGGCCCACTCTAAATGATCTTGCGCCATCTGGCTAAGCATACTACAATAGTTGGTTTATAGATTGCATAATTGCAACAAGGGAATGATGCTTCATATTGGAATATCCAACAACAAATGAGACTGGAAATCCAAATCTTTCTTCATCTATTATTCCTTTTAGCACCAAGTGTAATATGCAATTTGTGTTACTGTGTCATTGTGAATCTATGTTAAATAAACCCCCAAAGGTATCACGACCATGATAAGACACTTCTAGGTGTATATTTATGAGAAAAATATTTTCTTCTTTTCCTATTGTATGAAGAGAGGAGTCTCCTTGTACATGTTTTAGAGACATTCCTAAATAATGACCCTCGAATAAGACGCTACCCAATTTATGACCTGAGCTTAGATCTTATTGTAGATATAAAGCTATTTATTTCTCTCTAAATGGAGCTATACATTGATCTAGGATAGTTTCCAAGAGTTAAGAACCATCCTAAGGACCACAAGTGATAGCAATGGAGTTTGCACATTAGAAGGGGTAGGACTTGGACAAAGCTATGTGAATGCTTGATCTCAAAGGACTCATAGATCATAGTAAAGCCCTTTTTGAGCAACTAAGTACTTTTTTTTCGACCTCAATAGGCTCGATGGTTGCTAGCCTACAAGTTGTTTCAAACTAGTTTGGCATTTGGGCTAGTTCAAACTAGTTACATCATCTAGCCTTAGGGTCATCCCTTCCCCATCTCTACCTTAGTGGTCCTTCACATCACTCTATATCTTGGCAATGCCATGTGTCGAACCCCTGCTTTGTGGGATATGGGGGTCCCATGGGTGCTTTTCCCACCTTCACTTGTACCTTTTATTTAATTCAACTTAACCAGAAGAATACATGATGATGTAACATCCTTCAAAAAAAGAACTATGAAGTTTCCGCAAGGCAATGTTTATCTCCTCTCATTTATAGAAAAGAGAAAATTATTAATGCCATGCTAGTACAAGAAGATAAATCATCCTTCATCAATATGCTTCTTCAAAAACAAACATGAAGGACAAGGAGGACGTCACAATAACACTAAAGGTCAAAACAAGAAGTCCAAAGGTCGTTTTAGTAAAACGAACAAATTCCAATGAGATTTTATTTTTTAGAGATTATATTCACATGCAATTACTATAGGAGGAAAAATAATCCTTTATCAATATGCTTCTCTGAAAAAGTAAAGTAAGAGACAAAGAGGATGTGACAATACCACTAAAGGTCAAAATAAGAACAAAATATCTTTTTTATTGTAAAAGCAAAACCCATCGGAATCAACTTTGTCATAGATCATAAAGACATACTAAAAGAATCTCTCTCGAAAACGCAAAAGATCCAAGATCCCAAGAACCTTATATATATATATATATATATATATATATATATATATATATATATATATATATATATATATATATATATATATATAAAGACTCAGTATTCTCAAACCTCTTAACAATCTTTGAAACAATCGTAGGAGCCCTATAACCCCAAAATCCTATGCAATGCAACTCAAAGCTCAAAGGGGGCAAATAATATTCCTAAGACTAATCATTCATTAAGTTCACTTCCTTGGTAATCAAGGCTTATAAGATCCCAAAGCTTTGCTTTTATTGAACCATCTCTTCGCTTCAAAATCCAAGAGATATTCTTCTAAGATCTTGATCCATTGTCTTAAATTTTGTGTTGTGCTTTCCCTTATCCGCAATGTGTATATACTTCACCTTCTTTGCAGACATTAGAGGCACATTTTATTTGTACATTTCTATGCACTTGTTCTTGATCGCATGAGATGATTCTTATGATCCGCTTTTATGTGTATGTGATCCTCTCTTTGTGATCCGCTTTTATGTGTATGCATGTGATCCTCTCTCTTTGAGATACTTCTTATCCCTTAGCTTCCATACTTACATGTGAGTTATGGATTAAGTTCATATCCGTAAGGAAGAAGTTATGCAAGAGAGATGATTCCAATAGAAGAAAAGAGAATTCGCACAGTAAAATCTAAAAAATTATCACTAAAAAAAGTACAATAATAAGAACGTTTTCCACGTAGGAACCCTCATAATTATAGAATCATCCCTAGGAGATGTATCCTTACACACCCCACATCTAGAAAATCAACCATTTAAACTTTCATTATAGAGCAATCTATCCAAAATCCCATTTGTACGTTAGGGAAATATTCTATCTAATGCTCACGAAAAGGTGATTTTGGAGGTCTACACCATCCATAATTCACTAATATATCATCACCATCATGTAATGAAGTAGTAGCATTGACAACTATGTATCTTGCTACATCTCTATTCATATATGGTGATTCATGATTATTTTCACGCTCTTCAAATGTGCAATTAGTCATTGAACTATTATATCTTCGGCTACTATTTATTAAATCTACTATATTTCCATAAGTGTAAGGTCTTTCATCAATTTATAATCTTTCATTTTCATTTTCATTGGCAAGAGAATCTACATTGAAACATAATGTGTAAGTACTCATGCTTTGAATGTAACGTGTAGCCAATCTGCCCATCTATATATCTTCGGCTACTATTTATTAAATCTACTATATTTCCATAAGTGTAAGGTCTTTCATCAATTTATAATCTTTCATTTTCATTTTCATTGGCAAGAGAATCTACATTGAAACATAATGTGTAAGTACTCATGCTTTGAATGTAACGTGTAGCCAATCTGCCCATCTATATATCTTCGGCTACTATTTATTAAATCTACTATATTTCCATAAGTGTAAGGTCTTTCATCAATTTATAATCTTTCATTTTCATTTTCATTGGCAAGAGAATCTACATTGAAACATAATGTGTAAGTACTCATGCTTTGAATGTAACGTGTAGCCAATCTGCCCATCTATATATCTTCGGCTACTATTTATTAAATCTACTATATTTCCATAAGTGTAAGGTCTTTCATCAATTTATAATCTTTCATTTTCATTTTCATTGGCAAGAGAATCTACATTGAAACATAATGTGTAAGTACTCATGCTTTGAATGTAACGTGTAGCCAATCTGCCCATCTATATATCTTCGGCTACTATTTATTAAATCTACTATATTTCCATAAGTGTAAGGTCTTTCATCAATTTATAATCTTTCATTTTCATTTTCATTGGCAAGAGAATCTACATTGAAACATAATGTGTAAGTACTCATGCTTTGAATGTAACGTGTAGCCAATCTGCCCATCTATATATCTTCGGCTACTATTTATTAAATCTACTATATTTCCATAAGTGTAAGGTCTTTCATCAATTTATAATCTTTCATTTTCATTTTCATTGGCAAGAGAATCTACATTGAAACATAATGTGTAAGTACTCATGCTTTGAATGTAACGTGTAGCCAATCTGCCCATCTATATATCTTCGGCTACTATTTATTAAATCTACTATATTTCCATAAGTGTAAGGTCTTTCATCAATTTATAATCTTTCATTTTCATTTTCATTGGCAAGAGAATCTACATTGAAACATAATGTGTAAGTACTCATGCTTTGAATGTAACGTGTAGCCAATCTGCCCATCTATATATATATATATATAGGACTAGAAAATGACATAAGAAAATGTCAATCTCCCCAAAATCCCATTTGTAAGCGAGGGAAATATTCTATCCATAAATTGTATGATCACGAAACCCTCATCTACTATTCGCCTCATGGTTTTCAGCACTGTGGTGATGCACAATCAAATTATACTTATAATTGGGGCCTTATGATTGAGAAATATAAAACATAGTTATAGAATCATGTATACATTGTTCATATATTGACACCCCTTCTCAATTTTTGGTGAATAATCAATCACTTCTATATTAGTCATATGCACATGATATGCTGAATAAGGAAATTCTTTCCAATTGCTTCCGCAAACATGTCAACCTACTTATCCTATCTAAAGTAATACTTTGACTCCACAAACATGAAAATTAGAATTAAAGGTGCTTATTTCAAGACATATACTTTTAAGAATTCTTACTTATTCATTAGTAGCGAGCTTTAAAAGCTTGGTTTGAGGCCATAGAAGAATTCCTTGGGTTTTCAATCCTTATTTTCTTTTACATGTGGCACCTCAAAACATGGTGATTGAGATATAAATACCACCTCCATGAGGTTTCAATTAGAAAATGTAGATTTGATATCGGTATGGTCTGAAATTTCAAGTATCATGAAAATAGTTGCCATTATACCTGTAGGTGACAATGCCTCCTAACAAAGAAATCCTTATAGCTGTGAGAAGCCCTATTTCAAAAACTTCTTTTTTTTACTTTTTAAGGTGTCATTTTTTGTTGTTTTGATTTTTGGATCCACTTAGTATTGCTTACCTTTTTCTTTGGTGACATATCAGCTATCTCCTAAGTACTTTCGACTATGCTATCATATTGAACTTGAATTGTTGCCTTCTACTTTGGGTCCTTTGGTTCTTCAGCAACGGTGTTTTGTTCTTTTGATGATGCCATGATGTTTTTATTATCAAATACATATTAGCAATGTGTTTTCAGGCTCATTAATACTCTTTGGTTCTCTTTACCCTAAGTAACCCATCTTAAGATATATTTGAGATATAAATATAAGGATTATGATCCTCTAAGATTTATTATGCCCAATTCATTAAATTCATGCACCATGTGAAAGCAATAGGTTGTATTGTTTATGCAAAATTCGACTAGATCATGTCTCTTCCTCCTTGAGCTTCACCTATCTTTGGCAAGCTAGAACGTATGATATTTCATTACTTGATGAGATAGTAAACCTTTTTTTTTAATAAAGGAAGTTTGGCCTAAGCATACTCTCGAGGACTTGTATTAATTAAAAGAAAAGAACAAGTGAAGGGCACTAGTGCCCACAGGACCCTCTGAATCCCATAGAGCAGGGGTACATTTTACAGAGTTTAGATGGCATTATAAAGAAGGTTAATCATCATGTCATCACCCTCATGCGGGGCCCACTTGGGTTTAAGATTGTTGTTGATTAGAAGGAGCACTTGATGATGCCTGAAGGGGGGGGGGGGGGGGAGGGAGGGTTTCTTACAGTTAGCGATTCTTTTGTCGAGGAGGAACAAGGATTTCTCAATCGACCACTCTTTGGGGGAGTCGCCAAAGTTCTAAGCACATCTTTACCACTAGATCTTATATAGGACCTCCCCTCTGATGGCATTCCAAAGAGTCACGGAGTAGCCAATTGCTTCTCCCAACAGAGCTTTTTCCAACTGATATGTTTATGAAGACTAATTCTCTTTCTGACAATCTGCCAGAGCCTGTTGGAGTTGGGACAAGTAAAGAAGATGTGAGCAACATCTTCAATGGACCATTAGCATTGCTTGCACTAGGGAGGAACCCCACAAATTTTTCTAGCCTTTAGGTTGGTCCAAATACCACGATGAAGAATATTCCATAAAAGGACAGACTTTTTGATTTCTGTGACAGGGTGCAAGATAGCCATGAACTTCATGTCCCACCACAGCCACGTCCACGATAGGCACCACTTCTTGTTGAGGTTGACCTGATAATCAATGGTTTCTTTGATATTCATGATTTTTGTTAGACAATTACCATTGTGCCATCTGAGACCAAGTGGGCTCGGTGGCTCATGCCCCATGAGAAGACAAACTTTAGAGTGTTCCTAGGCAAGATGTCTATTTTGCAAAGTATTCCATTCTTCATAGGTAATGTTGATGCTAGGGTCAATACCCTCGAAGTTGATCCACTAGTTGGTTTTTCCAATTTGGATAGCTCTTGCTCTTTCAGCCTCAACAAGAGATGAACTAAATGGTCGACGAAATGAGGAATGTGTTGATAACCATTGCACGACCAATGAGATTGATCTGCATACCTCTCCATTAGTTTAACTTGGTTTCAAGTCAGGTTAGGACCCAATTCCATCGTTGTTCCATCGAGATATCGAAGCCCAATGGAATCCTAATATGCTGGAAAATTTGGCCTTGAGGAACGATAGCCATGATCAAAGAGAAGGTTGGGCTGGTTCCCGACAATAGCTCTGAAAGCGGTCTTTGAGTGGTTGATTTTGGATCCAGAGGCTTCATAGAAAGTATCCAAGAACCTCCAAAACATCTCAAGGCTAGTACTATCATTGTGGACAAATACGTTCATATGATCTGCAAAAATTCTCATGGTAATATGGTCGTGGTCCCAAGGCAATTGGAGGCCTTTGATATTACGTGTTTCCACCTGTTGTTCCACCAGCTGGCTAAACCCTTTGGTGGCGATGGCAAAGAGAAGGGGAGCCACGGACACCCTTGTCTAATCGATCTTTTAAGTCTGATCACCTTCAAAAGTTGGCCATTAACATTAATTTGAGTCGAAGGGTCAAGATCATCTTGGTGAATTTCTGACTGCATCTGAGATCTTTAAGTGACTGCAGAATATATTCCCATTCCAACATGTCCTAAGCTTTGTCAAAGTCGATCTTGAGGAAAACCACATCTTGTCTTGACTCATTCGCGAAGTCGAGACCTTCCCAAATATCTATAATGGCTTCCAAAATTGACGTGCCTTTGACGAAACCTTTTTGGTTCTTGATTAACCATGCTCTTAGATGGCTGGAAATTCTATTGGCAATGACTTTGGCAATGATCTTATATCTCATTTGAAGCATCGTAATTGAACGCTAGTTCTCAATTTTTTTCTTTTGCCCTTTTTTGTGGATTAACTTGATGATGCCATTGTTGAGACAAGTCGGTAGCACACCAAACTCGAGCGCCTCTTGCCAGACCAAATGAAGAGGCGTGGCAATGACCAACTTGAAGGACTTAAAGAACTTGTTAGTGAGTCCATCTGGCCCGGTGCTTTTACCACAAGGGAGGGCATCAATGACTTCAATGACTTCTTCTTTCGAGATAGGGGCATCAAGCAAGGAACGAAGGTTGTGTGGGATCCTATGAGAGGACACCCTAGATATGGCTGCCATGCAGTTCGGTCGATGGTGGGAGAGGAGGGTCGAGATCCCCAGGAGTCTCATAAAGTGCTCTTCAATGATTTTGAAATTTTCTTCTTTCGTATTGCATACATCACCATTTGAGTCCAGAAAAAGGGGGATCGATTCTCTGTTTTGTTTCCTCTTAAGGATGCTACACACCTCTTTGTTGGGTTTGTCTGCTTTGCCAGCCCACCACTCCTTAAAGAATATTTGCAAATTTTCCCTTTGTATTTCTTTCTCGTATCTCAACAGCACTCTGTTTTTTTGTAGACCCTTCTGGGATTGAGCTTTTCCTTTTTTCACTTCTTCCTCAAGTCTCCAGAGTCTATGATATAGAGCTTCTCTACATGCCCATCAAACAGTCCAGAGCATCTTCTTGGTTCTTATCATAATCTGTCGTGACTTTTCGACTGCACATCTCCAACTCTTGGCAGGGGACGAGCAGGAGGCAAACAACTCCTTCCACACTTTAGCGATTTCTTGATGGACAGAGGGGAGAGAAAAGGAAGTCGAGCAGGTGTGAAACCAAGGAGCCTTATGGATTTTGGTGAGAGATTTGAAAGTTATAATGATCGGGTAGTGATCAGAGATCACAAGGTCAGTGTGTTGCGAGAGGGAAGGATGGCCCCACTGATGAATAATGTTCTACGCAATGTAGCTTCTATCTAGTCTAGCTTTCCTCAAGTCATCGCTCGCTTGGAGATTAGACCATGAGAAGCCTTTCAAGTCTTTGAATTCGACCAGATCCAAGTGCAGTTTGGTTTTGTCCCAAGTTTCTTTCTCACGATTGTCAATGACCCAGATCTTGTTGTTCCATCTGTCCGCGGGGTCCTCCACCATGTTGAAGTCATCGCAAATTAGTATGTTGTAGGGGAGCGATTCCAAGGAGGCCCAAGTGTCCAGTCTCTCCAACTCCCCATTTGGGGCATACATAGAAACTAATGTGAATCGAAAGGGGACACCAAAGGAAGCGGCAATCCATCGATGGCTCTAATCTTCAATGGAGTTCTCAAGCTTTTCAAACCAGAATTGGCTTATACCAATTACCATCCCATCGGACCCCCGAGGCTGCGACGTCGAGATCCAGACATGGGTCGGGGAGACCTGTCTAAGACGTTTCTGGAGGTCTGATCCATCAATTTTAGTCTCTTGAATACATATAAAATCAGGGTTTAAGCTAATGTCACAAAGCCATTGACCAATGATGGTCGCTCTTGAGGGGTCAATCAGCCCCATAGCATTTAAGGAGATGATGATTATTGCCATAATTTACCCTCTTTGTGGGAAGGGGTCTTATCCTTTCTCCTCTTAGATTCGTTTTTCTTTTTTGTTGGGAGGGGTTCTGGACTTAGTAACTTGTTTTTCTAGGGTAGCTCAATAGGTTGTTTTCCCTTATGGGAGGTCTCTTGTTGAAATGAATAGGAGACCGTATCCGGAATAGTCGATCCAATGATGGAACTTTCACTGTCCATGTTGTCTTCGTTACTAGTGGTAAAGCCGTCTTCTTTGCTTGTAGTGTAGCCCTCTTGATTGGATTCTTTGTTGTTGGGGAACTCTAGGGGCTTTGTCATTGGTGTCCACCTCAAAGAGGTTCCTATCTGGGTAATCAAGCTTATTAATCTCCTTTTCTAGATTTCAATACATAAGATAGGAGACTTACATTTGTTCTCCACTAGGACGATTATTGGCCAAGCAAGACATAATGATTGATAATGATTTTCTTTGCTTCTGGATCCTAGAACCCATATGCAGTAAGCTCTCCAATATATCTAAAAAGGTATATTTTCTACTTTTGGTCTCTATATTGTTTCTCCTTGAATCTTGTAAATGTGCACATTAGAGCCTTTGAACACATAATTTAAATACTATTGCAAGAGTATGATTCTTGAGGTATGGTGCCTTTTCAAAGCTGAGATTTTGAATATAGATTATTAAATTAATTGCTCTTGCATGAAACTTAATGATGTATTTATTGAACGATTTTAAACATTAATTAATTCCTTAGTTAAAAGCACCATTAAGTTGAGATACATGAACAATGAAATTAACAATAACAGAGATTATTTTTTTCCCAATGGCTTTGCTATTTCAGTGATTTCCAACCACTATCTTGATGGGTTTTTTTAAGAATCATCATAGAACTATACCAACCCTCCTTATTTCATATGTTGACATCCTCCATTATCTATTATCGAAGGCTTTTTAGCACATAATTTGGTATTTTTTGCTATAATTTTGCATGATTCCTCATTCATCTAAGTGGATCTCATAGTACCATTCCTCTTGTTAAAGTGCTTCTTTGTACAATCCTAGACAGCATGAAGCTCCTTCTAAGAATAGGTCCATATATTGATGAAATTATTATTATCTATATCTTCTTTCACTATCAAAAGAGTCATTTTCGTTCTAACCTCAATGTTTTGCGCCGTTTATAGTATATCATAGAATGAATGACACACTGTCGATCTGATTTTCAAGTTTTTTTTACAACACTAAAAACAACTAACTAATCTTGCAAATGCTTAATTGCATGACGAAACCTTCAAATTTTTTTAGGATCTGAAATGATCTTTATTTTCAATCTGATTCCGATTGGGTTTGAATTTTGGTGTGATTCTTGGTATTATATTAAAGAATCAATGTTCCCCAAGTTTATTTGTTTTAGTAATTTGTTGAAATAAATTGAGAACAAAGTCACTCATACTAATACTGATACAAATGGTGCATAGGATTTGTGATTCGGGTGAATTTTTAATCTTGATTTTGTTGGACCTTGGACTAAAAAAAAAACTAGGTCAGGTCTTGCTAGTTCCATGACATTTTCCAAGTACTGATTTGAATTAAATAATTTGATACCTTGAACTTTTATAGAACTCAACTTGTTCGATCAAGGTTTCCTTCAATAAACATGGATGGAAGAATGTGAATAATTTAGCAAAACTACTAGAGTTTGTAGCAAACCTAATGATAAGGAAGATGAAACCATCAATTAACTACTAAAACAATGTATTGAAATGTGATAAATTGACTCCCTATAGCTAAAATTATCCTTTTTTTGTGAGTAGAACATAAAAAAATAAAAAACCAATGTACTACACTTCAGTATACTACACTTTGGGATACTTTATCTAGGTTCTGCATGCATGATGATGGTACTTGGAGAATACAAAACGTGTTCATCATGATATTTAAATTTTTCCATCCTTGTGCAATCAATCACACATTATCTCGAAATCATACAAAATATTTATGCTCTCATTTATCAAAAATGAACACAAAGTCAATGATATAATAGAATCTTTACATACATGATACACCAAACAAGGGATAAAAGACTGTTCAAATATGCTTTCCCATTCAAGAACATCAACCTTGCGAAGATTCATTGCATAGATAGCTTGCATATAGAGCTATCTATTAGGAAGGAGATTGGACCACAAAGAGTCTTCATAATCATTGATTCCCACAAATTCTTGCATTCCAGCTTCTTGTTGATATATTTTGTTAGAGATGTGTCTCAACACACTTAGGACCATTGTTTTTTTTAAGGAAGTTCTCCCACGCTAGTCTCCATGCACGAATTAGTAATAAAAAATAGTGGTACATTGAAGGGGCATAGTGCCCATTGGATTCCCCTTATCCATAAAGTAGGGGTGATGACTGAGATTGCTAAGAATCGATGGGGAAACTATATTTCAATAATCTCTACAGAGAAGGCTAATTAAGTTTTCATCACCCTCATGGGTGGCCCATTTGCATTTGATCTGGTTGTTCTCTAGTATAAAAAACCCTATGGTGTCTGAAGGTAGGGAACTTATCATACCAACTTATTCTTTTGCAAAGTACGGTAAGGGATTTATCAATCGACCACTCTTTAGGAATGTCATCGAAGTTGCCGGCCCATATTTCTTTCCAAATCATTAGGGGAAAAATGAACCCTCTTTAGGCCC
>MU263118.1:35000-40000 GCA_020310875.1 Ceratopteris richardii | reverse complement strand
CAATGCAATCTGTCTATCTGAAGTAAGAAATTTAAATCTTTTTTGACTTACTTCACGAGGCCTTCTTTTAAATTGTAGATTGAGCTTGCTTTGCTTTTTCGTTGCTCCACATGCACTTGAGTCAGAAGGGAGATCAATGGTTGGATCAGATGGGAGATCAAGAGGTGCATTTGGTTGAGCAGCATTGCACTGTGAATTGGATAACTTAAATGACTCAACAGAAAACATGGAACCATCAGCACGTCCTAAATCATAGGGATCATCACTTCTGTGGAAAGGATCAACTGAGAACAATGAATCCCAAACTGTATCAATATGAGCAGAAGATGCTGATGCCCAAGCATCCACTGAAAAGATTGAGCTCATCTTCACTGAGTTCACAGAAGACTGAAGATGAATGACCTTTTTAAATAAGTAGAAATCCGAGATCAAGTGAAGATGTCACATCAAATGTCACATCAAGAAGATATGAAATCAAAAGTTTATTAAAGTACATTAAATAACATTAAACATCAAATTACATCAAATAACTTAATTACTCAAATATACACTAATAAGGGAACCAAAGATTTGATTCACTTTTGAAATGAGAAACACAATTGGTTTCTAACTAGATATGAGTCATTGAGTCTTAGCATTGTGAGTGAATCAAAATATATCCAAGTTGAGTTCCAACTGGATTATATATTAAAATTGTTTGTAGTAGTGCCATTGAAGACTATACAAGAAGAAATTTTACCTTTGGTACTAAATAAGATTTCAAGGATTAGGTTTCATTGTAGTCTTGGCTAGATCTCAAAGAGGTAGATGAAAGTATATTAAAAAAGAATTATGTGTAAAAGAGGTACTTGGAATGTTTATTCATACATTGATTTTCCATTTCAGCAATGTGTTACAAGATAAATGTGAATATGAATTAAAGTGAGGAGGATAACACTATAAAGATGTCATTAATCTCCCATATTCAACACAACTTAGACTTGAAGTGTAATTTCCATGCAAATGTACATAAATAGTTGCAAGGTTCTTTACTTGAATGTTTATTCATACATTGATTTTCCATTTCAACAATGTGTTACAAGATAAATGTGAATATGAACTAAAGTGAAGAGGATAACACTATAAAGATGTCATTAATCTCCCATATTCAACACAACTTAGACTTGATTTTCTCCCAAGCAAGAGATTCTAAGAAAAAATTTCTACATGAGATTAGACATCCTCATGTACATACCATACTCTTGCCATTGAAGTGTAATTTCCATGCAAATGTATATAAATAGTTGCAATGTTCTATGAATATTTCATTAAAGTGGCTCTGAAACAGCCTATTTGTGTGAGTGGTATTCCCTGGTTAGATTGGTTGACAGATATAGTTAGCAACTAGACTCATTCAGTTAGATCCAGTTAGTCTCTGGTTCAAGTTACCCAATTGCCTATAAATAGCAAAGGAGGAGATCATTCTCATTTTCAAAATCCACGAGCAACAGAGAGCAACAGAGCACAGATAGCTATGGAGCACAAAGCTCAGCATACAAGCAAGGCAACTATGATGGAGAAGAAGAATGTTGGCAAGAGTACCAAGAGGTAGGCAAAATCATACCATAAAAAAAGATTCCTAAAAGATTCCCTTACTATGTTTGTGTAAAGAGTCTGCTTTCTAGGTTTTTATTTTTCTTAGCTCTAAAAATACAGATCCAATGAGGGTACAACTCGATGCCTAGCATCGACTTTAAGGTGTAAGTCGATGCCAGGCATCGACTTGAGGCTGCAAGTCGATGCCAGGCATCGACTTGCACGTGCAAGTCGATGCCAGGCATCGACTTGAGGCCTCAGGTCGATGCCTGGCATCGACTTGCACCTGAAAGTCGATGCCAGGCATCAACTTTGTGTGCAAGTCGATGCCAGGCATCGACTTGCAGGTGCAAATCGATGCCAGGCATCGACTTGAGGCTTCAAGTCGATGCTTGGCATCGACTTGCACCTGCAAGTGGATGCCTGGCATCGACTTGCAGCCTCATGTCGATGCAACGCATCGACTTGCCTGGCATCAAAGTTTGCCTTAAAGTCGATGCCAGGCATCGACTTTAGGGTGCAAAGTCGATGCCAGGCATCGACTTTTGGGTGGAACTCGATGCTAGGCATCGACTTTTAGGTTCAAGTCGATGCCAGGCATCGCAAGTGCAAGTCGATGCCCAGCATCGACTTGCACACAAAGTCGATGCCTGGCATCGACTTGCACTTAAAAGTCGATGCCTGGCATCGACTTGAACCTAAAAGTCGATGCCTGGCATCGACTTGGGCCTTTGAAAACCACATTTACGTATGAGCTGATTATTCCAAGCGCCTTCAGGGATGCGGAGTCCAAGAGTGAGAGGCCCTTCAAGAAACTGAAAGTCACCATGGGCTCTGGTGATCAGCAACGTGACAAAGGCATTGGTCACCAAGCGAAACCAAAGAAACTTATTGTATCCTTATCCTCTGAGAAGGCCAACAACCCGCTAGGAATATCCTCAGGTGGACAGAGTAGCATCAAAATTCCTGAGGATGATCCAACTATGAAGGATAGGTCGAGGGACGCTGAGGTTTTAAGGACAGATCGTCCACTGCGGGACATGACAAATCTGGAGTGGTGCCTTCAGTATGTTGAAGAGAAGAATGCAGTCCTTCTTGTGTTCGCAGGGGCATATGGGAGAGGAAAGATCACGACAACACAAGGTTTTCAGTATGGCCTTGTGTACAAACTGGATTATGAAGATGAGGATTCTGACAACCTCCTTTTCTTGGTAGAGACATCGAAAGGTTTGAGAAATGTTATATGCAAGATGGATTTCTTGTGCCCAGAGTGCTGTTTTCCAGATCGTCTAGCTGAGATATGCAGGGACTCAGTCAATCTTATCAAGGACTTGATGCCATGGATCCAGGGCAACATCATGCCAACACAACAAAAGATGACAACCCCTGTAAAGGCAAGGGGTAAGCAGAGCGTGCAGAAAAAGCTTCAAAAGAAAAAGAAGAGAATTTCAGAAGAGGAGTCTTCTGACTCAAGCTCTAGCTCTGAGGATATAATTGTTGCACCTGGTGGAGAGCTTGCCTCGGGTGTTCTTGGTACTGAGCAGAACAAGATGAGAGAGGATATAGCTAAAAGAAAAATTGTGAAGAAGGGGCAGTTGTTCCACCTGCCAATCAATATCATCCACAGGCCACCAATAGATCCAGTCACAGGGAGGAGGCCCCTTGAGATCAGGGAGCCACACAATTTGCATGTGCAGAATCTTAAGAAGAAAATGAGAATAAATCCTCATGCTACTGTTGTGCCATTCCTTGTCATGGTGGATCCGAATGAGTGCAGCTCTGTGGAAGAGTTCAATGAGGGTTTATTTGAGGAGTATACTTATTATGTGATTGGATGTTCACACTCTGCAGAGGCCCGTAGACAGCTAGTGAAGGAGCACCCTACCACTTTTTTCTTTAGGTATGCAGAGTGTAAGATATATGCTGGTCTTACAACTGAGGAAGCCAAGCTTCTTGCTTGGGATCACAACAATGACAATGACTACAGGCAAAAAATGTCCTCCATAGAGAGAATTCGGTTCTTCCACCATGAATATGAAGATTGTCTTGTTAAGGAAGCTGGAAGAATACATCCCAATCTACGAAAGCAATGCCTTATTGAGGTTGGAATTGCACTGGATGAGAATAGAAAGTCTGGTGCCTTGAGGAAATATGATCCATGGTTTCAACTGGCATTCAGATCAGGTGAGATCTGGGATCTACAGGATAGAATTTTCACAATGTGGGAGAATAAGGAGGTCAAGGGCCAGAAGCAACGAAAGTCGAGGCCAGATCCATAGGTTGATCTAAAGGGAAAGGGAAGGAAAGCTGACCTCTCAATTGAAGAGGCTCCCGAGGACATGAAGCTGACACCATGGAGGGCCCTTCAAGGAATCAAGGATGATACATTGATCATATCAACTTTGTCAAGGGTAATCTCCAAGGACTTAAGCCTGGAGGAGATGGTGACTGAGCTCAATAAGTATGTATGTTATTCTCAGATCCTTTTTCCCTCCTCCCATGTTTCTGGTCTAACCTAGTCTCTTTTTAATTTCTGTGACTGTAGTCATAAAGTTTACATGAAGATTCAGGAGGTCATGATGAAGAGTTTGGGTTGCTTTTCTTGGACAGAGGTCCAAAGAGACTATCCAACCACATCATCCTACAAAGCTTTATCAGAATATTTCATCCTTTTCCGTGATTGGGTAGGTTCTCTTTCTGAGGTTGTGCCTGGTTTGCCATTAGGTTAGATGCCTTGATTCACCAAACCAATTTAATGCCAGACTTTTAGTACGAGTTCGATGCCTGGCATCGACTTACGACTAAAGTCGATGCCTGGCATCGACCTGCAGCCAAAAGTCGATGCCTGGCATCGACTTGGGGGCATAAGTCGATGCCCGGCATCGACCTGCAGCATAAGTCGATGCCTGGCATCGACCTCGTGGCATATGTTGATGCCAGGCATCGACTTATGTCCCAAAGTCGATGCCTGGCATCTACCCCCACATGAAATCGATGCCATTCATCGCTTCCTTATGTTCTGCTTGCTGTATTGAAGAGCTCATTTAGTTGTCTTTCCACTTTTTTCTGCAGAAACCAAAGAAAATTAAGTCTGCGGAGCTACTAGATGATTGCCCCCCTGCATTCCTGGCTCACATTCAAAGAGCAAGGCATGAGAAATCTAGGCTGAAAGCCAAGGAGATGGATTTTGATGATGAACCTGATCTGAAATGTTTCTCCAATCCCCTAGACCCCCTTAGGCCTGTATATTACAATGTATTCTGTAGTGATGTAAATAATATTTGTTCTGTTGTGCCTAGAAAACATTTCTCCCTTCTCATAGCGGACATACCCTATGGATTTAGGATGTTGGGATCAGTTAATGATGATGAACCCTTCAAACACCCTCAGATTCGGAAGATGGTCACTGATTTTGCATAGTTGAC
>MU263118.1:15000-27500 GCA_020310875.1 Ceratopteris richardii | reverse complement strand
AGGGGGCAAAGCACACGTTTCGAACTTCCCACGATGTGTGGAAAAGATATATAAAATGTCCAAAGCATGTACACCGCCAGCCAAAATCCACTTGTGGAGGCCAGCCAAAATCCACTTGACCATCCGAACCATTTTCCAAAACAAAAATCAGCCTTCTATAATTCTGTGTGCACCACACACGATGGAATCTACGAGCGCTCTTGTGCTTCAACACATATGAGTGTTCCCCAACAACTTAAACCCATTGCTTTCTCGCCCATTTTTTTGTTACCTTATCTTCTATTTATACCTGTTTTACTACTTAGTTTTTTAGCTTTTTATAGAATCTTGATGTTACGTTTTTGTTTTCTTTTGTTTTTTTCTTAATTGTTGGGTTCACATGGAATGCAAACACAGTTCACAACTATCGACGCACACACACACACACACATATTAATGCACACACATGGTTATATGTCATGTACACTTTCTCATGGGCTTGCTCTCACACATACACATCACAAAGAGAACGTCACTCATCCTCGTTTTTCTCAACCAAGTGCTACTTGATGAGTACACGATGCTATGCGAAAACATAACTTTTGGTTTTGAGTTTGCAGGTACATCTTATCATTTGTCTTCAATGAGTGTGACGTTAAATGAACAACACATCTTTGTTTCCAAAAGATAGAGTTAGAATATTATCATCCTTCGATTATCTCTCATCATCAAAATAGGAAGAAAGAATTTTTGCGACATTCACCCCTACTAAACCTACACATCATCCTTCATGCTCCAATCTTGAAATCATAAAAACAAAAGCTATATCAAAATTTATTTTCATACAACAGAAGTTGCTAGGTTTCAGATGTCTCTTGCTGGTCTTTTTGCCCCCTTTTTATGGTGGAAGTTCCCGAGAGGTTCTCTTCACTTCTCACTCTCACGATAAAGTCAAATTCAAAATATCATACCTTAAAATCAAGATGTGATCTTTAAGAAAGATGACGTTGTTCAAGCTCCTAGCAGTCAAAACAGGCAAGCATGACTTGTTGCAATAATTGATGTTTAGAGCAATCCTATGTACACTTTTACTTCCAATTCGGTCTCTGACTAGTCTATGGCAACTACAATTGTGGCAACTCTTGGGTTCTTAGAAAACTCAAAAGTCACCTCAAAAGCACCGAATTCCAATAGAAGACTGTCCTATTTTCTAGAGCAATTGTGAGTGATAGCTTTGTGTGAAATTTGGGTTTGGACTAGCCTATGGCCTTTCCAAGCTTCTAAAAAGCCTTTTTCCTTGCCAAAGGATAATAGAGAACTTGACTGAGTTTGGACACTTGCAAGAATTAAAATTGGTCTGAAAACCCACTTTTTCTCTAGATGATTGCCCTAACAAGTAGAGGAATTATCAGCTAAAGTTTTCCTCTGATTACCTGTCTCACCTAGACGTGGAAGTTTTTTCTTTATCATATTAATGGTTTCTTTTCTCAATCTCATGTTTTTGTTAAGACAAGATCATAAACAAGAATAGCTACCTCATCAATTTTAAGACTAGATGTGCACTAAATATTCCTTTTACTAATTGAACCTATACATTTGGTATCACATATCATTTCAAACGTGTACTTGTCTTTGAATGTATTACTACTTTTAGAATAACACCAACGGATTTTTGAAGAAGTTATTCTAACTTGATCTATATCTTTTGTGGCATCTATGACTTTTGCTGTCCATAATGGTTTGGCAAATTTATCACCCTGAGCAAGAACTGCAATAAGTGTTCCAAGTTCAAATTTCCATGTCATTGTGTCTTCAGGCTTCTTTTTCATTCTTGGACCTACATAAAATATTCATAGATGCACTAAGCTTTGAACTATATTTGTATTACATGCTTGGTCCACATTCAACCTTCATGCATTAAAATTCCATGTGAATAGAATGTTAATATGCCAATATCCTGCATTTTATTTTTTATAATCTCCTCTTGTTGGATAAAAGAAAAGTAATCTCATCAAGATAGAGCTTGATTTCTTGCATATGATTTTGCATGTTCAATATGTATCTTCTTTTACATAAGTGCCTGCATTCACCTTTTACTTTGTTGAGTGACATTTCCATATTTTTCCATATTGTTCTTATCTTCATGTGGTGATTGTTTTGCGCCATAAACTGCCAGATTGGGGACATGCAATAAAAATATGCATCAATCCTTAGGCTTTCACCTACTAGAAGATGAATTTCTTTTGCAAATAAAAGAGTTATGGCATCATGCCTCCTCATCAAGAATACATGTTTGAAACTAATATTATGTAACAGAGCCAAAACTTTGCTACTATTATCAACACGTGCAAAACTACTCAAGGTCATAAATTTGTGCAATATGTTGAGCTTCAGGCTTTCGATATAGGCTTTAGAAATCAAAACAATCAATTTTGGAAGGGTTAAAGCATTATGACATGCCAATCTCTTAGAGAATGTATTGAACATTTGATTGATGTGATCATGAGTATGCGCAACTACTAGTAAATTAACCTTAACTTTCTGAGACACTTGTTTATCAGCAAGTATGCATAGATTTCCAAAAGTAGTAGAATTCTTATTCTCTCTCGTGGTGCTATTAAGCTGCAAATACAAAGTTGGTGGCACATGACCCTCCCATGATTGCAAAACTCTATGAATCACATTGACAATGAGGTTTGGATGATTATGCACATTGGGTTATGTGAAGACAACCTTAGACTTCACATTTCCATTGTATACCAAAGCACCTACCAAATGCATTTGCACAAGGACTTCATCTTCAATATCCTTATGAAGGCGAGAAAGATGGGGTAGACATGTCTTCTTTTGATCCATACCATTAAACAAAAAACACATCTAATGCTTTGGAGATCTGAGCACTTTATTTCTATGATGAATTGCCTTCTTTGTTTTAAGGCTTGACTTTTATGGTGCTCCTTGATAAGATTTTTTAAACCTATCTTTTTCGAATATTGTTGTGCCCCTCTTTTCCATGTTCTTCAAAGTGGTGCAAATTGAGCATTCACCCATCCTAACCTTACAAGGAATAGTCATATTGTTAAACTCTTCTTTCTGCAATCTAGTAAAATGCCAACACTACACAAACTTTTCATTTTTTTCTCAGCATCTCTTCTCTATAGGCTTGAAACAATCCTCAACATGTAAAGTTATCCAACAAGTGTAGCCTTCTAGTTGTAGGCATAATGGCATAATGCAAACCAAAATAGTTCATCATCCAACTCAATGCATGATCACCAATATATCATTTGTTTCCAATTCTATACCACATTTCAAATATGAGATCTCCACTAACAATTTCTTTTGAATCTTATGGATGCTCAAATTTTTTAAGCTCATTTCAATCTTAAATACAACCCTAAAATATCAGATTTCTTGAATATAAATTAATATTCATGTTTGAAACATGTGTTAATGATATATTATCCTCAATCATTTGTATGTGGGCACCAAAATATATATCCTATCTCTCACTATCTAAATTAAAGGATTTCTCTCTTAGTTGCATTAGTTTCTTCATTCCTAATTTGTCCAAACATTTTAAGACACAATAATGCTTCTATTTGAAGCAAGGAATCATAATCCTTTTCAAATTACTTCGAAGGTGTTCTTTTGAACATGGACCTATTTGGTCTAGTCTCTTGCTCTTTGTCATTTGCTCCATAAGCACTTGAACCCATATAGAGCTCAATAGGTGGTTGATCAAAATTAATTGAATGAGCATTGTTGTACTAAGCTAACTTGAAAGACTCAATCAAGGACACAAAATCATTCACACCTTCATGCTATGTTTGGGATTTTTTCTTGGGAAAGGATCAATCAAAAACAATGAGTTCAGATTATGAGGCTCAATAGAGAGAAGGGAGCTCCAAGCATCAACAAAAGAGAGGGATCTTATCTTGAATAGAAAAAGAAATGGAGACCCATCTCTTGAGAATTATATCAAAGGATAATAGAATGATTTCATAATCACAACCCCAAATAATGGTGATGTTATCGATGAACAATGATGTTTCATTATGTTGGATAATGATTAGTGGGTATGATTTGATAAGGTCATATGATGTGTGATTCTGATGCATGATTATAGTGTGATTATGACCTTTGATCGTAATGATGTGATTAGGATATGACTATGATGCATGATGATGATGAAGTGTAATTATGATATGTGATAGACCATGAAGAGGAATAAAGATTATGTCTATGAATATATATATATATATATATATATATATATATATATATATATATATATATATATATATATATATATATATATATATATATATATATATATATATATATATATATATATATATATATATATATATAACCTATTCACCTATATCATGCTACATAACTATACTATATAAATCAATATATACCTATCTATCTACATAGTCATCTCTTACATTCATATGTCTATCTAGCTTGCGTTTTTACATATCTATCTATGCATAAATCTATCTATAATTCTATCTCTATATCATTTATGTTATTATATCTATATATCTTTGAGTAACCTATCAAACCATTTGAAATATGTTTATTTTCCATTCATATATCTAGCATCTATCCTTAGCAATTATCCATTTTTGTTTTCTTTGTTTTCTTTTGTTTTTTTCTTAAATGTTGGTTTTGCATTATGGGTTTACATATATAGGTTCACATGGAATGCAAACATAGTTCACAACTTATGCACACATCCACACATTGTTAGATTTGTGTAGAACTCCATGGTCTATCATTGGTCTACCTACATTTGGTCGAGGACCCTAGCTGGGTCAAAGACCAGATCTTCGGGTAGCCAAGGCTCTAGCACAAGACTTTGAGGTTATCCCATCTCCTTAGAGTGTCCATATGAGGAGTGTTTGGACATTAGAGAAGAATCTAGATGTGCCAAGGGCAAGGGTTATTTGAGGTTGGGGGAGAGTGGTAGGTAGCTAATTGGGATCTTTCATTTGGGTTTTAGAGCTTGAGTGCAAGAGAAAGAAAGTCCTTGAGAGAAAGCCAAGTCAATTTCTTCTTGAAGAGTTTTTGGGAAGATAGTTTTGGAGATTTTTGATGCCCGACTTGCATAGAGTTTTTGGGAAGAAGGAGAGTCAATCAGTGTGATCATCTTGGGGAGTGCGTAGCTGAGAGAAAGCTTCACTAAAAAGGAGGAATTCATGGGCTACGTGGGCATCAATCTTTAGAGATTGAATCTGGACGAGATTGTATCTCCCATTACTGAGGTCGAGCTTGAGCAGCCATACACTAAGGAGACTACAGCTCTCAATGTTAAGGTTACATACATGGAGCATACTCTTCAAATGATCCTTGAAGTGACTAGAAAACTAGAGGTGCCTCTAGTTGGTACAAAAGCACAGATGGAAGTTCCATCTACTAAACCCATCTAGTTCATAGATACCACTTACAAATGTGGGAATGTCTGCTAGTAGAGACATCAAGTGGAAGGTCAAGGACTCAAATTTGCCAAAGTACCATGGATAGGTTAGCACCACAATGTTAGATGCATTAGAAAAGTGGATTAGTAAGTGGGAGTAGTGCTTTTGGCTTTGCAGTATTGTTGATGAGAAACAAAAGATCCAACATGCCACATGGATGTTGCACACTGATGGTGCATGAAAATGGAGCATGACAAGATAGAAACTGCCACTTGGGAAAAATTCAAAGTCATATTTTATAACATTTTTTTTTCTTTAGATGAGCATATCAAGGCTTTAGATACCTAGTGTTTCTTGTAGTAGAGGTAGCTTATAGTGCAAGAATATGCAGATATGTACAGAGAAATTTTAGAGAAGATATCGAATCCTGTACATAATTTTCTTCAAGTATATAAATTTGTACTTTGTCTTAGGGAGACATTACATCCTCTTGTGAACAAGGGGTGCTAGCACACCTTAAATGAGGTAGTAGAACCCATCTTGGTGTTGGAGGATGGCAATGCTCTTGATTGCAAACTTCAAGATAAAAGACTACTTGGATAAGATTCAAGAAGCCCACAACTTTAGCTCTAGTATCCAACAAATAGATGAATGTCATTTAGACTTTGAGCTCTATGGGAAGAGGAAAGTTAATACTTCCATGATTGATAGAGCTTTTCAGCAATCTATTCTAACACAATGGCAAAAAGAAAAGGCTCATCATGAGGGCCTCTATTACAAATGCCTAGGTTGGCATGCTTATAGGTGGTTTCCTAAGAAGAAGAAAATACTTGCAACAATGCTGGTGGAGAGGCAGTAGCCCTCATCGTTAACTCCATCATCTCCTTCATATTTCAACCTTTTAGCTAGAGACACTAAAATGGACCCTCCATCTAAAATCAAACAACCCATCTTGGACATAACACTCACCAAGAAGGAAAATAATGTGCTAGATGTGGTATTGTCCCTAGTTGCACAAAAATAATAATTCTCACAAAATCCATTGAATTCAGCACTTGTAAACTCACCCCCATTATCTGTACATAAGCACTTCAACTTTCTACCTGTTTCGGTGGTCACCATGCATGAACTTTCTTAAATGAAGCAAAGGCTTCATCTTTAGATTTTAACAAATATACCCAAAGCCTCCTACAATAGTCATCAACAAAAGAAACGGAGTAGAGAGCACCCCCCATAGATTTGGCGGGCATGCCACAAACATGAGAATGAACAAGATCAAGCACATTAGACTTGCAAGAGACACCAGAGTAGTAGGAACTATTTACTTGCTTACCATGTTGGCATTCATAAAAAAATTCAAGTTTTGAACCTTTAGCATCAAACTTTTCCAAATTACATAGTTTATCAAGGCCTTTTTGGCTCACATTGCCAAGCTTTTTATTGCATAATTCCATATGTGAATGGATTTCAACCAAAGCAATAAAATTTCTTATCAAGGATTTACCATGCAAGCAATAAAGAGTCCCTTTGTTTGTACCTTTAACAATCAACCTAGAGCCTTTGATAAGCTTCCATGACCCCTTCTCAAAGAGGGTACTATATCCATGCATTTCCATTTGCCAACAGACAATAGACTTTTCTTGATGCTTGGTACATACCTTACATCATGCAAAACAAACTCATTAGTGCCATCTACTGTGAGATGCAATGTGCCAATACCTTCAATAGAACAATCATGGTTATTTATGAGATATACATGTCCATGGATGCATACATGAAAGGTAGGAAAACATTCCTTAATAGAAATAACATGGAAGGATGCACCTGAATCCACAATCCATGTTTGTGACAAAGCATCACTCACAGTAAACAAGGCATCAATGAGATCACTCTTTGTGATCTGCATATCTTGTGCATGAATATTAACAAAAGCATCATATACTTTGGCATGATTTGCTCCCATAGTAGCACAAAAAATATCTTCTACATCTGATAACTCCTCAATGACAACACTAGAGGCCACATTGGCATTCTCTTTTTCCTTGTCCTTTGAGTTGTCATGTCCTTCATTCTTGGTGTCCTTTTTCTTCTTATCACATGCGTTCTTCTTTCTTTCTAGTTCAGCTTTGTAGTATCTACAATTAGGCTTCTTGTGACCTTTCTTACCACATTGGTAAAAAGTCACTTCCACCTTGCCTTTTCTTTTACTCCTATTCCTCTATAAATTCCCACTTTTCTTTTTTGTTCTTCCTCTAGCCACATTGGTTGAACCACTGCCCTCTCCACACTTTCCTCTTGATTTCCTCATTCAGAATAAAACCTCTTACACCATCAAAGGTAAGATTGGGGTTATTCGAAAGTGAAACAACCAATGTTTCCTACGAATCAGGTAAGGTTATCAACAAAAAAATGGCCTTAAATTTATCATCAAATGCACGTAATCTGGAGTCCTGCAAATGAGAGAGAGTACCTGTAAACATAGATAAGTTCTCAACTATATTTTTTGTCTCATCAAGCTACATACACATTAGCTTATGCATAAGGTAAACTTGATTACAGGTGTGGTATTTTTATAGGTGGCCTTCATCTTCTCCCATACCTGAAAAGCTCTTATAAGGCCCTTCAAATCCACTAAGATTTCATCTCATATAGCCATCTTGATATAGAGTGATGGCCTTCTTGTTTAATTTTTCCATGGTGCATTTGTCTATCTTTAGGCTTGACTTCATCAAGATCCCCTTGACAATCTTTAAGAAAGAGGATGCCCAACATTCTCTCTTTCCACAAATCAAAATTGCTACCCTCAAATCTCTCGATCTCAGATACGTTTTTCACATTAGGGGAGGTAGAAGCCATATTTTCATGCTTAGAGCTTCAAAATTTCACCAAAAAAGGGTAAAATTCACGTGTTGTCCTGTGTGCAATCACCTGAGGAGACTATAGATGAGAAATTAAGCCAAAAAATTGTGCAAAACTTGCAAAAACCAATTTCTAAAATTTTCTACAAGAAATTTCAAAAATTCTAGCAAGCTATAATTGCATCAAAAACAAATAAAATGTTGTTGACATAGATGCAAACCAAAGTCAATGGGTGCTTGTTTTCACATAAGTCCCAATTTTTGTAGCAATATGACCTATAAAATTAGAGAAATGGCCCATTGTAATAAGTTTTTAGCAAGTATGTACTTCCTCAATCTTTATACATAGTACTCCCACTTGAAATGAGAGATAATTTCTACAGCAAGGACCTATAAATGAAAAACTAGCAGCTCATATTTTGAAAATGCCATGTGGAAACAAAAGAAGCACAATAGAAGAGGTTCTCTAGGATGAAACTTAGAATTTTCTTCAACTTTGCTCTAGGTTGAAGTAATCTTCCAAAAACAATATTTTTATCACGAATAATGAAGGTTTTTCGTGATGAAATTCTCTCACTTAATGCAAGAAAAAACATTTAGCTTAGCATAGGCTGAAGTAGAAAAGCATTTGGAGCAACTTTGTTGCATTGGAACAACTCAAAGATTTGATACTACCTGAAAGAGGACATGGAGAGCTACATGGTGGTGTGCTCAATTGCTGCAAATGCCAAAGGAGTGGATTATTACATGCGGAGAGATAAATAAGAGAGAGAAACTTGTGCATCAATTTAGAGAAGAAGATGGAGAAGCTGAAGTTGAAGAAGTCCCAATCAAGATATTTGGGACCAAGGCTTATTGATAATTGACTTTTAGGTCATTTGGGCATGTTCACACATGAATAATGACCAAAAGTCATAAAAAGTAATGTAAATTCCTATAACTCCTCGATTTGGGGCCGAAAAAATACAACAAAAATTTGTATGGAAAGCTCTCATAGAGATCTATTAGATGGAAGGGTCAAAATATAGAAAAGGAGAGTGCTTGGGCCTTTATGCCCAACAAGAAAACTAGAGTAGTAAAATGTAAACCACTAGTGGCTTTATTTCTATCCCTTGGAAAGAGTTTTGATCAATAGTTTATGAATGAAAGTAGATGGGAGAATCTTTGCATTGAACCCATAGAGACCTAAAGAAAGTGCACAAGTGGGTATTCAGTCTTGAGTCAAACAACCTTGATTATGTTTATAAGCATATGCTTCCATGAAAAGGCATGATCCTTTGATATGAGCTTCATTGGATGGGTATTATTATTTGACCTTAATCATTAGGATATGTGATAAGGGACGGTTTTTTCAACAGACTGAGGAGAATTATTAGATATATTTTTGTAGGATTACATCTCAAGTTTTGTGTATTCTTCTTGTAATAAGCTAGTCTTATACTACTTATATGTACCTATCTAACTCAGACATTCAAAGACAATGTGAGGCTTCTTTCACCTTTATGGGTCTATGCAAACAATGGCCTAGATGTCACAAATTGGTATGAGGTTAGACATAAAATTTTATATTTTATTGGTACTCAAAAGCTTGGTTTTTTTAATTCCACAAAATGTGTTCCAAATGTTTTATGTTTGATTTGGGTGTTCTTCAACCATATACCACAACCATTTATATTGATGGTTAGGTCATATTGGCAATAACACGGAACAAAATATTACTTGCCTACATAAAGCACATTGGAGTGCACTATCATTAAATGAGAGAGTCTCTATTGGAACTATCAACTTATAATCTTATAAAACGTTTTATAAAGGATTGATCTTGTAAGGATTTTGGGTCCTTTTGCAAATCCTTTGGACTCAATCCCCTTTGTGGATTATTCACAATCCACAAAGATTATCACTTCTTTGTACATATGTCAGTTCTTCTTTCATCAAATCAATCTTAATATATTTGATAGTGATGTTTTGTGAATATAGCTATTTATATTAGATCCAAGAACTTTTTTTACCTATTTAAAAGATTCTTTTTCTATAACTTTGTATATATGCCCCATAATCCGTATAAGCTACTTATCTTTGTATATTGAGTATTTTCTAATATCATTGTGTGTTATTCTCCTAAGCTTTGTTTCCTTCATTGTTCTATTTGTGTGCACTTCATAGGCCTCAAACTTCAACATATGAAACAAGGCCTATAAATATGCATATTAAACCTTCTTATCATAAAAATTTTAAACAAATACGAGGAACAAAATCTACATTAAGTGCGAAGTGGGAAATTTTTTGATGATAGAATTGAACCTTTTTGAGATCATTCCTACACACTAGAAATATATTGTTGGAGTTGTGTTGAAGGTAGAAATATTAGCAAGCACATTTCTCTTGTATATAGTCAAAAGATAGTCTGATGAAGCTCTAAATTTTGTAAAACTAAGGAAGATCTTCCTTTAGTTGTATTAGAGCTCCATGATACATCATCAAGTCTTTGAAATAGCACTAGAAGCTAAAAAATGTGAAAATCGTGGTGGCTGGGAACTTCTATATAATGTTGGAATTGTGAAGAGAAAGGGACTCTTTTGTCATTTGTAACTTTTCCTCTCATGAGAATAAAGCTCTTCCTTTGGTTTTCCACCTTCTTCTTCATTGTGGTGTCCTAATGAGATGTCTTGTATGATGTATTGTGTGTTGTTTGGTTGATCATCAGCTATAGATGCTATTGAAGCTTGTCTATGAGATCTATCTAGAGTGTTATCTTCTATGAATCTAACTTTTTGCTCTAAATAAATTCGTATGTTTTCAAAGTGATAAGTTTGGTGT
The DNA here is from genome assembly GCA_020310875.1 of Ceratopteris richardii. NCBI lineage: Eukaryota > Viridiplantae > Streptophyta > Polypodiopsida > Polypodiales > Pteridaceae > Ceratopteris > Ceratopteris richardii. The sequence continues at coordinate 16,414 of MU263118.1, read as the reverse complement.
GTTTACTCAAGATAAGTGCTTTTTATTATCATATTTGAATTCTACATGAAAAATGCCATGGAATAGGCACTTGAATTATTGAAGTTGGTGCTATATTCATAGAGATATGAGCATTTGAATTTTCCAGCCATAACTGTGCAAAAAGTCGTGTTTCAAAAAATTGTGTTTTAACCAACCTTACCTTTTATCAACTCTTTGTGGATCTCATGATTATTTTAGCTTCTATCTTTTGTGAATGGTTTATTTTTTGTTTGTGAAGCATTAGTCTTTAAGCAACAATCAAGTAAGCTTGTTCTTGGATTGACAATTTAAAGAGCATTCCTGTCCCTTTTGAAGTATCATCAAGTCCCTTATCCTACAATGAGACAGATATTCTAGAAAGCATGATGGAAGAAGACAACGTCTCTTTTGGTGTCATTGTCGGGGATGAGTAACCTAGATTGATGATGTCGAAATCACAAGTAAAGTTCACTTTCCACGTTATAATTAGATCATCATTGTTGTGGATATCAAAGATGAAACAAGGACATGTCAGCTATTCTCTTTTCAGTTATGATTAGGAGGACAAGAATTCAATCCCTTGTAAAAGTTCAGTCAATTGAGGAAAAAGGATGGTCATGTGAGTAACTTGAACACTCAAAATGATAATCATTTGATTGATTGTTTGAAGTTTTGCATCTTTTGTTACACCTCTTTTAGGAGGATCTGAAGTGGAAAGGTTTGGAGACTAGAACATTGCAGCAAAAAGTTAGTTTGGGAATTGGAACTCGGAGCTATCAAAAATCATCTTGGAATTTTGTGTTTGTTTCTTATTTTGAGTTTTCTTTAAGGCATAAAATAAAAAATATAAAAACATTGAAAAAAACACACAAAAATAGAGGAGGAATTTAAAGGTAAGCTTGAAAATGACTAGAGGAAGAATAAAATAGAATTCAACATTTTTTGAGTTGTTCTTAGAAAATTGCGATTTTCTAGACCTTGTCAAACTTCTTAGAAAATCGTGGTTTTGCATTAAGGAAAAAAAAAAAGAAAAGTGAATTAGAAAGCTTTTCTAAGGAAAAAGTTGAGTGAAGAAAATCACTTGAAGTTCCGAGTTCAAAGGGGGTAAAAAATCACCTAAAAGTTGAGAAAATTTGAAAGAAGAAATCAAGGGAAAAAGCATAAAAAAATCATGACTTTCGGTGTTTTCTTGGTGGAAAAAAACATAACTTTAGGTTAGAAAACAAGAGAAAATCATGAATTTTTGCCTTTTAGGAGTTGAAAAAATTGCAACTTTCATGGATGAGGAAAGTAAAAAATTGAGACTTTCTGGATGAATTTTGGTAAAATTTGACTAAGAAAAAATTGAGAAAAATCAAGATAGAAAATCTCAATTTTGTGGATAAAATTGAGGCAGAACATTGCAACGTTTTGC
>MU263117.1:0-49145 GCA_020310875.1 Ceratopteris richardii | reverse complement strand
CCCCCCCCCCCCCCCCCCCCCCCCCCCCCCCCCCCCCCCCCCCCCCCCCCCCCCCCCCCCCCCCCCCCCCCCCCCCCCCCCCCCCCCCCCCCCCCCCCCCCCCCCCCCCCCCCCCCCCCCCCCCCCCCCCCCCCCCCCCCCCCCCCCCCCCCCCCCCCCCCCCCCCCCCCCCCCCCCCCCCCCCCCCCCCCCCCCCCCCCCCCCCCCCCCCCCCCCCCCCCCCCCCCCCCCCCCCTTTTCCCCCCTTAAAGCAAGGCACCTCCTTCCCCCTCGAGCAAGACACCCCCTTGCCCTCCCCCCCTCTCAACCAAGGCATCCCCTTCCCTCCTCCTCCTCCTCCTCCTCCTCCTCCTCCCCCCTCTCCCCCCGCCCCCAAAAAAAGACAAGCAACCCTCCCCCCCCTTTCAAGGCAAGCACCCCCCTTCTCCCCAACCCCCTCAAGCTAGGCGCCCCCCCCCCCCCCTCCCCTCCATCTCAAGGCAAGATCCTCTTCCCCTCCCCCCCTCCTCTGCAAGTTAGGTGCCTCCCCTCCTCCCCCCTAGGCTCAAACCAAACGAACCCTTGCACATCTTCACCCCTAGGTGCCCTGTGTACCCCCCCTCCTTGTTCGGTACCGCCGCAGGGCTCCACGCTCTCATGGCTAGCAACTATAATGTTGGCACGGCCAGTATGACCTCGGGGACAGAACGCGCCAAAAACGTGACGGAACAACGACGATGTCACCGAGCTCGACAAGAGGCCTTAGAAGATTAAATCAACCGCTTACTCCTAGCCAATGCCGACCTACATGAATGCCTCGAAGAGGCCGAACTCAACACCCAACCTGATACCAACTCAAACCTACCCAACCCAGACCAGATCAACAACCGCGTCGATCAGCTAGAAGATTCCCTCTCGCGCTTAGTTAACTTAGTCGAAACACACATCGTATCCCGGGCCCAACCCGATCTACAACCCCAACCTCAACCGAGCTCCCAACCGATGCCTCAACCGACCCCCACTCAAACATCCTAACCAGACCCAACACCAATCAATCCCACTCCCATCACACAGCTCCAACCGGTGGACCTCGATGACCCAAACTCCCTCGGCCTCTTCAAACCGAACCCACCCGATAAATATCGAGGCGGCCACAATTCCATAGCCATCAACCGATGGATCGAAGCAATGGAAACCTACCTCCAAATGCTCCGAGTTGGCCGCAATAATTGGACACACATCACCGGCCAATTCCTGCAAGATGAAGCCTCATCATGGTATATGGTGGAACTGAAGAAGCAAGTCTGGTCTTCATGGGAGCACTTCAAAACGGCCCTCACCGACTATTTTGTTCCCCGCAATGAAGCGGGGATGAGTGCTGAAACTTACGTTAAGAGAAGTTTATCAGCCCATATGTCTCCTAGTACTGAAAATTGATGCTTCGCATAACCGACATGGCGGAAGTAGATCGCTTCCATGGCTTTCTCTACAGATGCTCCCCGTACTATCGAAAAGAAGTGGAGAAACAGAACTCCAGACTTGGGAGGAAGCCGCCCGCATAGCAAATCACCTCTACGATGCCTACTCTAACCGGCTCACATGACCAAACGAGGCAAGTCAGACAAACCGTCGAGATTCCAACACAGTCAACGGTCAAGGTTCAGCACAACGAAGGCCCCTCGAGAACCAACACGGGCAGCCCTGCTGGCAGCACCTGACACACGCTCAGGATCTCCGAACTGGTCCAGTCAAGCCTGGCAGGACCCCCGACCAGTTTGCAGACACTGCCAAGGCAGCCACTCATCGGAACGCTGTTGGAGAAGGCGAACAGATATGCGAATCCAAACGATGAAGGACCCTTCAGGCGAAGAGGCGTCCACCTCACGACCAAAGATCACAGAGGTTCACAATGATGACTTAGAGGATTCATCTTCCCCCAGGCCATCTACCTCCAAAGGAAAAGCTCAGTGCCACTCGGCCGCACTACCCATCATACACCAAGCATTTATTAGATCGTGGGGGAAAGGCTGCCAGTGATGCTAGACACCGGGGCCACACACAACTTCATGACACCTCTATGTGCCCAGCGCCTCGGGCTGAAAACTAAGTAAACGCCTCCGCATGTCCGTCATTTTTGCTCAAGGTGAAGACAGTCATGTGCGACATGCTAAGGGGGTCCCGGTTACGCTCGGCCAATGGTTCGGTCACCTGAACTTCCTCATTATACCCATGGAGACGTTCGAGGTCATCCTCGGGTTAGAATTCATGGATCAACACATGATCTCCTTCTTTGGAAAAGGCATAGACAAAGTCCTTTTGGATCAGAATGGGCAGGCCCTTGTCGTGCAACCGACTCCGTGCACCTCGGGCGGACTGGCCCTCAGATAATGAACACAAGGGCCACAAACACAAGCACACAGGAGAACACAAATCTCGTGCAAGACCCTCAACTTCAAAATATCCACAAACAACACTCACACAAGCAGCTCAGACGGGCCGTTTATCAAGGTGGGATAGCTCATTTATGCATCCTTAGGCCAGTGGAAGAGGAGATGGGACCGAAGCCGATTGACGTATCCAAGATTGGCCATCCAAGCTTCCAATTTCTTATGGAAGAGTTTACAGTTGTGCTCACAGACACACTCCCCCTCGGTCTCCCCCCCTTGCGAAACGTTCAACACCGGATCGATACGCTTCCGGACCAACCCCTCCATCTCGGGCCCCATACAAAATGAATGAGACTCACCTTCAAGAGCTCAAGCGGCAACTACACGAATTAGAAGAGCAAGGGTACATTCGACCAAGTAGCTCTCCTTATGGGGCCCAAGTCCTTTTTGTGAATATATCTATGTACGTATACATAGATTGCATGCATGCACAAAATATGGGACATCAGACCATTGGCTGCTGGGCGATATAGATCAGACACATGCCTGCATGAAATACTAAGAACATATACAGCAAACGTTGGGCCCTTTTGCAGGCAAGGGTGTGCGTTACACAAGTGAAAGAAGCGGCCCTGCCCATAGAATGATTTTGTTGATCACAGAATGATCACACGCTTGAATCCGAGTTAAACAGAGTTATGCTGAAGGACAAACCATATATTTCCTCCCTAATCAATAAGATTATAATTAGGCACCAAAAGGAAAAAATGTATTATTTCTCTTTGTACAAAAGAATTGCCCCAAACGAATTCTTATTAGGTGGCTGTCCTGTCACTTCAGAATATTTCAAGATGCTCATATAATCCCCATTAGCGATGATGATGAGATATACACACAATCTGGTTGTTGAATTTCATGCAATGATCAGGCTAAACGGGGATCACAACGGTCACACTCAATGGTAATAATACAATGGTTAAGCTGAATCACAACCATGAATTTAATCCCTTTTAGAAACGAGGATATAACTATACATGGACGCATAGATGCAGAAGCACCAATTCGATTCTTAGTTCCCCTCCTTACGATTGCTGTGAAACCATGCTTTCACTTTTGGGAAACTACAAGAAGAGAGAAAGCTGGAAGACACATTCGAAACCGTTTCCCAAATTCTCCATCACCACTCGCTGCTAGCCTTCAGCCACAATTGTTTGATCCTGTCAAAATTATGCAAGAGCCAACAGAAATCTGCAGGTTAAAAGAGGTTTGTTGTATTACAGTTGCAGCTCTACCTTCATGGCTCGTAAGTATAATCACAAACACAGGTGAAAACAAGTTATGCGTGCTCAAAATTAGATGAAAAACAAAGAGATGCATTTTGTAGAAGCGGTGCAACTACAATCATTTACTTCTCTATCTGTATTCGTGTGAATGATTGTAGTTGCCCTATGAAACAACTGTCAAAAAAGAAAAGGAGAAGTAGAACGCACATTCTCTAGTCATTTCAGAAATCTCCATGGTCCACTTGCTGTTCCTATCCTGCAGTCACAATCGTTGTACTCCAACATTATGCAAAAGCCAACATGCAATAGCAAGTTAAAAAAACCCTGGTGACAACATTGTTATACTTTCATCGCTCCCTGATCATAGCCAAACTCTCAGTTGAAAACGGTGAAAACATTGGATCAATATTGGGAAAGAAAGACGGGTAGAGATTTTTGGCACCTTAATATCCCAGCCAGCATGCGTAACACCATGAGAATGGTTAGCCCAATCCAAATTCCTGAGAATCCCCACACTGGTGCAACCACCAGCATAAATGCTGAAGCTACAACTGCAATCAGGATCTACAGTAAAAATATCTTAATCAAACTCTCTTCTTGGTAATAGATGAATAGGACTGATTACTGAAGCAAAACTAACCATCGATTGTGCTGCATATACAAAATCTAAAGCTCCAAAATGAATTCCATCAAATACAAATGCTATGGAGTTAATTGGTTGTGTCGCTGCCACAAACTGCTCAACTTGTTTGAGATAGTGAAAAACCCGTGACCATTTTTCATTTGTCCTAAGCATATTATGCACAAGAAACCAAAAGTAATGGCACAATTAATTGAGCTTTCATACCGGAATCCCTTTTGCCAAAAATTCGAGAACCAGTGTATCATTTGTGAAAATTGTGGAGAGACTACTCAAGCTAAGACTAAGTACCAGAAACAATAAGAAACCGAACACCAAACCCATCTGCGAAATCAGAGAAGCAGAAGTAAGAAAAAAAGGGATGATACCCAAAAACAAGAGAAAACCCCAAGAGTAACATTATACAATAAAGCCTACATGGGGGTATCATTAGATTATCTCGAGCTGCTTACCTGTAATGTCCTGAAAACTGCAGCTTTTGCTAAGTCATGATCTCCCTTGGCTAAAGCACTCGCTATGATAGTCTGAGGCAATATATAGAGATTTATGAAGTAAATTGGTGAATTCTTTCTCATTCAAAATGCTTGACGCAGATAAACTCAGCTTCATAAAATCAAACTAACTAACTAACTAAAAACTAATGTGTGCTTGCTGATGTAGCCATGCCATAAGAGAAATATGTTTGTACCTGACCTGCAAGAGCTATAGCATCTGACAAAAGCGAAGTAGCAAGCCAAATCTGCATGCATATCTGGTGTGCAGCCATAGGAATCGCACCTTGTCGTGCAGCCTCAGATGTGGCAAGAGTCATGGTTACCATCACTGCTGCTGAGCGAGCGAGTAAAAGACCACCTAAGGATGGAATCAACTCAAGTTCATTGACAGGAAAGTCCAAAAAAGCCAAGACTATGCAAAAATCGCCAACACTAAAGCCCTTCAATCTCCTCACCATTGCTAAGAAAGCGACTGAAATCTAGATCACGTAGACTTGGTGGCAAAAGTTCAACTTTCCTACTCATCTTGAGTAAAAGAACCAAAGCCATCACATATCTGCACATGGTAAAGATTATGAGACTAACTCGTAAAATAATCTGTTTTATTTGCAGCTGGTATTCCCCCTTCTCTGCATATGTTTTCAGTAAGGTGCCAAAAAGAAAAAGGATTCTGTCATTGTACAATACACATGGAAATGACAGAGGTTCAGCTTTCACTTCGAGTAATTTGATTCAACCAAATTGATGATAAGCAACGTGATAGACTCTTACACAGTCAATTTGTGTGTGCATGTGCATGACACAGAGAGACAGAGAGAGAGAGAGAGACAGAGAATAACATGCATTGGTTACTCCCAACAGCAATGTGGAACAGGAAAAGATCACCTACTGTGATATTACAGTAGCAACAGCGGCTCCACTTACACCATACCCAAAAGTGAATGTCAAAATAGGAACAAGAATGGTATTGATCACATTTTCCAATACTGCATGATATAAGAAAAAAATGAATAAAGCAAAAAGCACATGTAAATATTGCATCCTCTTTGTAAGAAATGGGCTCACCAATCGCATATAGAGGAGTTCTAGTGTCTTTAAAGCCACGGAAGACACCTTGTACTGCTAAAGACACAACCACCGCAGGGGCACCAACAGCACGAAGTGACAAGTATTGTTCTGCGGGGATGCGCATATTTGAACTCTGCAAATTATGAAGAATTACAGGACTGAGAGTTTCTCTTCGATGCTAACAGAACAAAAGCGAACATTTTGTAACACATACATGGAAACAATAGAAAAATCAGTTCTTAGAAAGAACATCTATATTTATGATTATACCATTGATACACCCATTAGTTCTAAAATAGGTCTGGCACCTAGCATCATGACAACAAGCTCCAAAATTCCAAGAGCTGATCCTACAACAAGTGCCGTTGAAACTGCAGGTATTACAATTTTCTGTGTCCTATTCGTTCTGTTCCTTGCAGAAGACACTGTATCGAGAACAGAAATCTGATCCTCTGCAAACGAACTTTTCAAAATCAAATAAATAAATGGAAATTTGTAAGATTTTTCTAATGATTTCAATTTCCAAATAGAGCAGACATTCATTTCCATTCTAGTTCAGTGATAAAATCAATGGGATTTGCAAGGATACAGACAACCTACAAGTTGGACTCAAGCAGACCCAAAAATGGACTAATAAGCAAGCAGCATGCCTATCATGAAAGGTATGCAAATCAAACCATATTGAATTTATAAACTAGCACCATAGTACAAAGCAGAGATTTAAATATTGATTTGAATCATCGATTTAAGTCTTGATTTAAATCTCGATTTAAATTGTTCAATTAGTAGAGATTTATATAATCCAAAATAAAAATTGCGATTTTTATCACTTTGAGAGATTTTTATTCTTTTTTACTTAAACTATGTACCAATACATATTTAACACCTCTTCTACATATGTGATACAAATAATACATAAAAACACCTTAGTCTACTTTGTATAGTGTCCTATGCTACTTTGATGTTAAAACCGAACATTTAACATATACAGTATGAGTGTATTGTGTGTAACACTTACAGCTTGCATCATGATTGAAGATTCATAGAAGAATAAACTTAAAACTTAAAACTACACAATGATCAATAATTTAAATATATAAATTTATACACAATGCACATCAGCTACAGTCTACAACTTACAATTGTCACAACTGAATGAATGCCAACAGTGATTCAGAGAACATGCCTGATAGTGGATAGTGGAACTTTGGACATAATCAATTCCAATATGATAGTACAACAATGTCAATGTCAAATTAACAATCATCATAGATGATAGTACATACATGGTCCATGACTCCATGGATGATCAATCATATAAATAGTAAAAACCATATAAAATAATAAAAAAGCATATAAATTAGAAATGTCAAAAAGTATAGTGCCATGTCCCACTGCTAGGTACACAATTGGAGCCTTTCCCTCATTACTTGCATATGCAATGGCACGTCTCCACCTATCCACCTTTTTATGTAATCTATCCAGATATCCTCAAGGTCAAAGTCAATAAATTGTTGCTATGATCTCAACAATGTGTGAAGCATGTGAGCAAAAATATGGATGGTTTATGAAACCAATCCCAACTCCTTCTAAAAAAATCACATAAAGTTGTTCATCTATTGAAAAAATAAAATCATTTGGACAAAAAATTTAACATCAACTATTAAACTTTAATCAAAAAAATTGATAAGAAACAAAAACACTTATCATAGAAAGACCATGTCCTTTTTGAATGCATTCGTGTATGTGATCAGTGTCCTCGTATACAAAACCAAGCGTGCTTCCCTTCATGTCCATAATGCAAAGCACAATACATAATGGCTAAAGAGAAGCTACAAATACCTATTCTTTTTGTTGGGGATAAAGGCACTAATGACTCTTTTCTGTATAATTAACCCTTGCAAATGACAGTTTTCTTCAAGATCTTACCAAACATATTTTTATTATATTTTTTGGACCTCAAATCCGAGAGTTGTAATGTAATAAACTTTTTGATAGTGAAATAATTCATTTTGAACTTTCTGTCATGCATTGTGTGGATAATGTTTAGAATGAATAATTAGGTCATTTTATGCATATAGACAAAATCTAGCAATGACAAGTTTTATACTCTCTCTCTAAACCTCATCTGTATCATGTTTTCTAGTCGAAAATTGGACATGAATGCAAGAACCAACAGCAATGTTATGTGGAAGGAAGGTAGACCATGCATAGGAGAATAGAAGTGTCTCTGTGAAAATTTTGTGAATCATGTTTCACATACTTCGTTTCAAGCTCTAGAGTTAGTTCAATGTAAGGTAATGCCTTGATTTTATTCTCTCTCTAGAACTTCTTAACTTACAGTCCTCAAAACTGATACTTGGAGGTGGATTTGAACCTAGAGCGTCCCTAACACTATTGTGAGATCAAAGAGCTGAACATTTATGCCTCTCACAAGCATCTTGGAATTCCGAACTATTTTTGAGTTACAAGGCATAAAAAAGTGTCTATTTCTTCCCAAGGTCATTAACATCAAATGTATGCTTAAGTTATGACTTAAAGAACTAAAGATATGAATCTTTGAAACCTGTCATGATCATGTCATCAACATAAATGATGATTATAATCAAGACTTTTGATTCTGCTTTTTATATAGAGGATAAATAATCTTTGGCTTGTTAGAAAGCTATTATTAACTTCTAAAGCTGGCTTGAAGTTCAAGTCTAAACTTCACATTTTCTTAGAGAAATCGATTCACGATGTGAACAATGGTCTCTATGTGCATGCCTAAGAGCTACATCTCAGTTTTCAAAACTAATAGATAATAGGTACAAATGTATCTTTTCATACCATGCTCTTGGTGCTTTCCAAACCATAAAGTGCTTTGATAAACTTACATAGTAAGTGCATATTTACTTCGCTCTTCAAAACCTTATGGTTGTTGACTATAGACATCTGTTATCTTGATATCTAATTGATATGCATTCCAACTGAAAGATACAACAAGAGAAAAGACTATTCTATCTATGGTCATTCTAGATATAGGTGCAAATGTCTCATCATAGTCAATACATTTCTTTTGTGCATAACCTTTAACTACAAGTATGGCTTCATACTTATCAATGGTACCATCTGCTTTCCTTTTGACCTTGAAGATCCACGTCTTTTGGTAACTCACAAAGCTTTCATGTTTGATTCTTATGTATAGAATCAATCTCCTTTTGCATTGATTTCTTCCAAACAAAACTTTTTGATGCATTTTGACACTTGCAAGTTCATCTTTAACTTAAGTTAGTGCAAGAATATTATTGATTTCAAAATGTTCTGCATAATTCACCTAATTTGTATGGTCTTTCTGACTTCTTGTCCTTCCTTTAAATGAAGGAATTCCACTACCTTATAAAGTTTTCATATACCATCTTGGAAGTTTTTGAAAGACTGGTGAAAGCTCTTGTTCATATGAAACTCTTTCTGCAGGTGCTCTTGAGGTTTCTCCAACTTCATAAGTTGGTACATCAAGAGGTGGTGACGGAATAGGTGAAGTTGGAGATGTAGATAGCGGTGGTGTAGGAGCAACAACTATCTCTTTACCGTTATTGACTGAAATCTTTGGGGTTTGAGAAAGTTGACCATCCTCCCTATACAGCTGAATGTAAGCATCCACATTTGACTTGAAAAATACATAATGATCTGCATTTATATATAAAGTCTAAAAATATCTGCATGTCTACATCTCATTTTCTACAATATAAGCATTGCGCTTGAGTAGGATATCACTTGTTTCTTGTACATAGAATCTATATCCTTTACTTGCAATTGCATAACCAATGAGTATTTCTTTGATGGCTTTGACATCTAGCTTACCATGATCCTTCTTCTCAATGTGAACATAAGTTGGAGATACAAAACTTTGAAGTAAGTCACATTGGGTTTCTTACCAAAAAAAGTTTCTAAGAAGTGATGACCTTTGAAGCTTTTGAGGAAGATCTATTAAGAATGTGGTTGGTTGTATGTACTTCATCAAACCAAAACTTAGGTGAAAGTTTCTTAGAGGACATCATACTATGCATCATTTCAATAAGTGTCCTATTCTTTCTCTCTGCAAAACTAGTGACTCTCGCAAACACCTAATAGATCATGATGCATGGAATAGTAAGTACAAAAATTGTACATAAGTGTGCATAGGAGTTGGAGAACGTGAAAGTATGCTCGAATATGAAGAGAAAATAGGACTATTTATGGGAAAACAGCTTATATGCTGTAATTAATGTAAAACTTTTGCAACCCTAGCATAATTTAGGGTTACTACTATCATATAAGCAAACACAGTACAGGTCTCCTGAGGTAGTAGGTAAGAAAACCTTGTACGACATCGAGACTTGAAGAACTGACAGAATATAGCAAACCACTTATAAAATCAGCAAGTACCTATCAATGGTACCATCTTCTTCCCTTTTGACCTTGAAGATCCACGTAACACCAATTGCTTTCTTACCTTTTGGTAACTCACAAAGCTTTCGTGTTTGATTCTTATGTATAGAATCAATCTCCTCTTGCATTGCTTTCTTCCAAACAAGACTTTTTCATGCATTTTTGACGCTCACAGGTTCACCTTTAACTTAAGATATGTGCAAGAATATTATTGATTTCAAATTGTTCTCCATAATTTACCTAATTTGTATGATCTTTCTGACTTCTCGTCCTTCCTTTAAATGACTGAATTCCACTACCTTATAAAGTTTTCTTATACCATCTTGGAAGTTTTTGAAAGACTGATGAAAGCTCTTGTTCATATGAAACTCTTTCTTCAGGTTCTCTTGAGGTTTCTCCAACTTCATGAGTTGGTACATCAAGAGGTGATGAAGGAATAGGTGAAGTTGGAGATGTAGATAGCAGTGGTGTAGGAGCAACAACTATCTCTTTACCATTATCGACTGAAATCTTTGGGGTTTGAGAAAGTTGACCATCCTCACTATACAGCTGAATGTAAGCATCCACATTTGACTTCAAAAATACATAATGATCTGCCTTTATATATAAAGTTTGAAATATTTGCATGTCTACATCTAACTTTCTGCAATATAAGCATTGCGACTGAGTAGGATATCACTTGTTTCTTGTACATAGAATCTATATCCCTTACTTGCAATCGCATAACCAATGAATATTTTTTTGACGGCTTTGACATTTAGCTTACCATGATCCTTCTTCTCAATGTGAACATAAGTTGGAGATACAAAACTTTGAAGTCACATTGGGTTTCTTACCAAAAAGAGTTTCATAAGAAACGATGACCTTTAAAGCTTTTGAGGAAGATCTATTAAGAATGTGGTTTGTTGTATGTACTTCATCAAACCAAAACTTAGGTGAAAGTTACCTAATAGGTCATGATCCATGGAATACTAAGTACAAAAATTGTACAGAAGTGTGCATAGGAGTTGGAGAATGTGAAAGTGTGCTGGAATATGAAGAGATAATAGGACTGTTTATGGAAAAACAGCCTATATGCTGTAATTAATGTAAGACTTTTGCAGCCCTAACATAATTTAGGGTTTCTACTCTGATATAAGCAAACAGTGAACACACTGCACGTCTCCTGAGATAGTAGGTAAGAAAACCTGGTACGACATCAAGACTTGAAGAACTGACAAAATATAGCAACCACTTATAAAAATCAGCAAGTACACACTCTTGGGAGTGTGTAAAGAAGAAGGCAACAGCAGCAAATACACCCAAGGCACAGCATCTCCACATATGATCACATTGTATAATACCTTGTGTGCAAGCCCTTGTGTCTTTATAGAGAAAATCATGCCGCCATGCTTGCTTTAGCGAAAACCTACCCCAAAAAGCCAAGAAAGCAGATTCGAAATAGCCAATTTGTTAATTTTGCTTTTGGGAATAGAAAATTTGTGATAACCTTTTTATAGGCATATTAACAGAAACTTAAATTTACATTTTGAATCTTGTAGTGTTGTTTTGGATCGCATATGGTTTAGATAGCTCAAATTAGGAATACAAAGGATGGATATCATACTTGCCTCTCAGCTATAGAACCAATATAGAGCCATCCTCAAGCTTAGGAGACTTCAACCATGCAAGTGGCCACCACAAGGGCCAGAGCACGCACACCAAGATGGATGTATGAGTGACTTTGCCAAGGGCCGAGTCCAAGTGAGGTGATCACTTATGTCATCTGACAACTAAGAGCCAAGTCCTATTTAAAGGACTTCTTAATCCAATGGTCATATACACAATGGTCAATGTCCACAATGGCCGATCACTGCAGGTGCCCATTCAGATGTCATAATAAGACATTGATCTCCAACGATAGACCTGTTGAGCTTGACATATTGTTCATTAACCATGCAAGTCTTCAATATATGTTGTTTGTGTATCAATATGTTAAGGTTATCAATCATAGCCTTTTTATGTCTTCTTTTTAAGATAGTTTTGCAAGCCAGAGATGTTCTTTAGCTTAAGCTTAAATTCACAATGCTGACTGAAATAACTGTTTCTTAATTTTCCTTTTAAGTGCTCGTTTGAACAAATGTTAGACGGCAAGCTATTGAGGATATTGTCCTACTAAAGAAATAAGCGTTTCAAATAAAACATAAAAATATAAAATGTTTACCAAGTGCAAAAATAGAGGAAAAGAATTACAAAGACACCTATGATGGGCTCAGCTTCATGTGACCATTGTCAACACAGCCATCAACAACAAGTTTCTTAAAAAGATTGGGAAGCCCCAACATTTCATAATTCTCTGCAAAGAGATATATGCTTAAAAGGGTGTTGAAAAAAAAAAATCATTTAGATATGCAAAGGAAAATGATAATCTCTTTCGAATCCAAGAATACAAATGAGATTGAAGGGTCTAAACAACTCAGCATCAAGAGAACCATGGTTAATTTTGCATTCTCTTGCCAGCTTATGTTCTCCCGCACATCATAGATAAAATCCAAGTCAATACATGCAAGCCCATGTAGATATAGCTTCGTTGTTTATAGAAACAAGATCGCACCAGCATATTCGGGCTTTAATGCTGCTTCAGCTACAAAAGATGTTGTCAGGTTCAAAACTGGGAAGTTCAGAAGCTTAGATACAAGATTGAAAACTGCAATGGATACACCAACAGCAGCCAGCTCAACAGAACCTTCAGAAACAGCCGAAAATAGTGTTGACATCTCTATTCTGATACCAATTACCAACGTAACTTGGCAACACAGAGTCAAAATCTGCATACCTAGTCGCCCAATGTATGCAGTGTCCACCAATGAAGCAATGGGATCTGCTGTAAGGGCAAGCAGTGACGGTACAGCGATAGCTGCAATTTCAACTCCAAGATGATCACCTTTGAAAACATCCCTGAAAATTTAGAAAACTTTTAACTGCCAAGATAACCTTTTCTACTTCATAAATTCAAGTTCCTATTTAAATTCTTAACTATTACCTTTTTCTGCCATGAACAAAATTTTAAAAGCTTATAAATATTTACCTGGCACCTGCAAGAAATAGCAAGAACGAACTCGGACTCTGCTTCTTTTGATCAGAAGAGGCAGAAACAAAGGCCTCATCTTCATTTGGTATTGATGGCATAGGATTTTGAAATTCTGCAGAAGTTGGCTGCTCTTTGGAAAATGAGCTCCAGCGCAATGTAGATTTTGAGCTCTGTCTTTTCTTCCTTGAGTAGACTCTTTTCAAATGGCATCCCCTTTTGAAGTGAACAATGATCCCATGAACCGATGGCCTTGAATACTTTACATAAGAGCCTGTAAAAGCTAATTGTGTCCTTGATGTGACAAGTCTAAGATTCCATGAAGTTCCTTCACACAGATCATAGCAAGTCCTCATACTTCCTAAAAATATAACAAACCATGCACGTCCCAAAATATTATGAGCATGCCTAGCATTTTATATTGACAATGCAAGCCAAGAAACATGAAACAAGAGCTAGTGAGCTCAAAGAGAGAGAATACAATCACATGTCAAAGAGAAAATTGGACACCCTTTTTTTCCAAAAGGGATGAAACTGGGAACACCATTACGTTGCAAGCCTAGGCAATTAGCACACCACCATCGATCACTGTAGAGTAAATTCCTTGCATCATCCTTAACAGACACCTTTGTGATCATATAAACTACAATTTAGCACCAAGAATCTCAAAAACTCTGTTTCCTAATGCATGATACAGCAGTACTGTTGAGAAATTGAAGCTATTTAGATACGCTTCAAGCAAGCTACAAGAAAATCACTATAAATAGTTAAACATGAAACTTGCAAGCATGCTACAGTAAACTTGAGGAAGATTCACAACAATCTTAGGGGATAAAGTCAATTTTAACTGGCATAGGATGCCAAATTTGTTAGAATAATCTCAAGTGTACCTCTCTTGTTATCAATCTGCAAAAGTGTGCAACTAGGAAGCAGTCAGGTTCCTGAAAATGTAAGCTCAAAATATGCTGGATAGACGAGAACAGGAAACGAGAATGAGAAAGAGAAACAAATGAAATGAAATGGAATGGTATATTAACATCTTCAAAGGGCCAAAATGACCTATGAGACAACATGGTATATCTAACAAAATGTCAGGAAAAAAAAAAAAATCTGTAATAAAGGAAAAAAGTTCTAATAGGAGGTGAAAGGAAGAAAGAAAGAAAGAAAGAAAGGAAAAAAAAAGGTATAACAACATCCAGGAAGGCCACATTGACCCATAAGACAATCCTACAACATATGGGTGTCTATCCAATCATAAGGAAATGAAAGGAGAAATGTGCATAATAAAAAACTGTGTTAATCCCTTATGGTCTATAATATGACTCTAAAAATCATAGTTGGTATTCGTACTCGTACGGATATATCCGTACGTACCTTTCGTTCCGTACGTATCCGTACGTACCGACGATTTCGTACCATTTTTTTTTTTCAACTTTCAAAAGCTGACCAGGCCTCAATGGATTCACATTTCCCTAATTTTCACATGCAAAGAGCTTCCAATCTCAAAAACATTTTGATGCATTTTACTCATAAACATGATGTTTATCATGTTAAAAAGGAAATATATAATTTTTTAGCCCAAAAAAAAAAACTCGTACCTTATGAACGTACGAATTCCGTACGGGAAGCCCCAAATCTTAGGGTACGTACATAGTACCGTACTAATACGTACCGTACTAATCGTACGGATCGTACCTTACTAACTATGCTAAAAATGAAAGGTAATAATGATAGAATGGATGAGTGAGCCACTATATACCATAAGATTACAATCACGATAATGCAAAGGGAGTCTATCTCCACCCTGGATACCCTTATTTCTCTGAGGAGAAAGTTGAAACTGATCTTGTTATTAATGAATATCAATATATGTGACTGTTGATGTAGCAGCATTAGTAATACACTCTTTCAGAAGCTCCACATGGAGAGCTTCAGAAAACATCCTCCTGTGTTCCAATATTGACACATTTCTAGGCTGCCAAATGTACCAAAGCATCCAAAATCTGAGTTCATCCACAATGCACATTAAATCATCATTGTGATGTTTGTAAGTGCCAAAATTGATGGTGTATTTATTGATTTTAGGGATCCAATCAACCAAAATGAATGAAATCTCTTGCCACCAAGGCGGTAAGGTTCATAAGGTTCGTAAGATTGGGTTCGAAACAGGTTCAAGGGAAGAACCTTACCTCCGAGATAAGGTCCGTCCATCAAAAGTACATACAAACATATAAATATGAAAATGTGGAATAATTTATTTATAATAAATTTACATTTAGAAACATAATGTACATTTAAGTTTTCAAAAATCGCTATGCACAATTTGAAGAATAACAACTTAATCCTTACGAAGCAAGAAACCTAAGAACCTTCCGCGAACCGAATGGAAAGAACTGGAAGAACCTTAGGTGGGATTCGGTTCATGAACCAAAATTACCCTGCTTGCCACCATCTTTTAACATATTGACAATTCCAAAGAGCATTTCGCATGTCCTCGTTGAGCAATCTTAGAGCTTATCCTAAACTCTACACAAGGATTTCTTCAACTTCTGCATGAAGTGTCACTGGAAATTTCAACCTAAATTTTTCAGCCTCAGTTCAACCACTACTTGTGGAGTTCTTCAACCTTCAACCTCAACCACTTTTAGTGGAAATATTTCAGCTTTCTTGGAAGAGATATTGCTTGATTCTAACCTCTACTTTAAAGATTATCACAAAATGCCTTTAGCTTTGATAGGCTGAAGTTAAAAACATTTGAAGCAACTTTGCTAGAAAAAAAAACTCATCTCAAGATCTAAGACAAGTTGAAAGAGGAAGAAGAGAGCTACACAATGATGTGCTCTTTGCATCAAACACCAAACGAATAAATCGTCACAAGAGGAAAGAGAAAATGAAGAGAGAGTATTGCGTAGATGTTCACACATGCCCATTGACCAAAAAGTCATAAAAATCATGTAAATGCCTACAATTCCTCAACGTGGAATACAAATAGATATAATAACTCTTGAAGAGAGCTATCATATGGAAGGGTAAAAATGTACATAGAAAGGTTCTTTGGGGCCTTTATCCCAGCATGTACATTGCACTCTAAGTTCCAAAAGCATTGTATCACAAAGTCTAATCCTTTGGAAGGCAAGCACACATCATCCAATGGCTTCAATGCCAAGAAGAACCATCTTTATGCTCTATCTCTTTGTCTCCTCAAGAGACAACATTAGATCTCTTTTTGCCTCTCTCTCTCTCTCTCTCTCTCTCTCTCTCTCTCTCTCTCTCTCTCTCTCTCTCTCTCTCTCTCTCTCTCTCTCTCTCTCTCTCTCTCTCTCTCTCTCTCTCTCTCTCTCTCTCTCTCTCTCTCTCTCTCTCTCTCTCTCTCTCTCTCTTTTTGCCGTTCAGCAGACCACACGGGGCTACAGGGAGAGCACTTTATATACGCAGCAGATGTAGTTTCCCACTTGATCGCCCATCTCTTCAACCGTGCTTTGGTTGAGGGATTACCCGACTCATGGACTATGCATACCATTACGCCTATCCATAAGTCCGGCGATATGATGGACCCAGGGAACTACAGGACTATTATGATAGGCCATATCCTGGCCAAGATCTATGGGGCAGTACTAGAGGCAGAGCTCAGTACACACGCTGAGGCAACGGGGATCAGAGCACCCGGCCAGGCAGGCTTCTGCCGCACTTTCTCCACCATCGACCACATCTTCGTGCTTCGTTGCTTGATTGAGAGCGCGAAGGCGAGGAAGCAGAGACTATACTGTTGCTTTGTGGATTTCCGCAAAGCCTTCGACATGGTCCCTCGAGAGAGACTACTACGGAGGCTCCAGGAGTTACAGCTTCCATCAGACATGCTATGGGCCATCCACGCTTTGTATGCACGAGTCACAGGCAGGGTACGCTTGCCCCGGCGGTCTATCAGACAGCCTTGTTAGCACCATTGATGTGAAACAAGGTTGCCCCCTCTCACCCACTCTCTTCGGTCTCTACATCGACGAGATCACGGAGTATATATAGCGAGCAGGAGGGAGAGGAGGAGACATCGGAGGTACGCCAGTACATATCCTATTATATGCTGATGACATTGTCCTGCTCTCAGAGTCAAAGGAGGGGTTGCAGTCACATTTACAGGCGCTCGATACCTTTTGCATGGAGAGAGGACTCACAGTGAACCTTGGCAAGACCAAGGTCATGATCTTCCATACCTCCGGGACAGTACGCCATCGCGCCTCTTTCACAGAGGCTGGAGGACAGATAGAGGTAGTGGACTCCTACGTCTACCTAGGTATCACCTTCTCGGGCAGCACAGGGTATTCTCCATGGCACAGGATGCGAGAGATAGATTGACGCGAGGTTATGCGGCACTTGCAGGATTGGAGAGACGCTGCTTTCAGACACATTTTCAGGAGCCCCGGACTAAGGGGTGGCTCTTTGACACTGTAGTGACACCCGCATTCATGTACGCAGCAACAGTATGGGCACCAGGGATCACAGAGGCGATGTGGACGCAGATTGAGAGGCCCCAGATCACCATGATATCACGCTTGCTGCGCAGCAAGCCCTCCGTTCCACATGACATTATACGAGCTGAGCTTGGCACACCACCGATGCTAGTGGAGGCCCTCTTCCAATTGGTGACCTTTATTCTGAGAGTCAGAGAGCTCCCCACTAGCCGACTCACCAGGCTTGCATTTGAGAGCTCTAGACATTTGGCACAGACAGGGCATGAGAGAGTATGGTATGCACAGACTTACCGATGGTTAGCAGACCATGGCATGAGCATTACGGATCTCCCCCCTTTTCAGTATGACCTCTCTTCCCCCCACATTACCCTCTCTCGTTCGGAGAGGAATAGGATCATCCGTCAGGACCTACTACAGATACACGTCAGGGAGACATGGATAGCACCACGGGAGCCTCTTCCCACAAAGAGGCAACACTACAGAGAGCACTTCCTAACTGTGACAGCGGATGGTTTCATTCAGAGACCACGATACATGGATACATATATGGCACCAGCAGAGAGAGTGGCCATTGGGCAGCTCAGAGTATCATCACACCAGCTCGAGATTGAGATTGGGCGAGCCACACATACTCCCAGGGATGAGCGATTATGCAGGATATGTAGAGAGGAGGTGGAGGACGAGGAGCACTACACATGTAGATGCCAGGCATATGAGGACATCAGAGACCGCTACCCACAGCTCTTCAGGGGGCCTAGAGAGATCAGGGCTTTATTGGGGACAGAGGACCAGCCCCCTCTAGGTCGTTTCCTAGTAGAGCTCCAACACCACCGCGCATCACTCCTACAGCAGCAGATGGAGATACACCTGGCCCCCCCCCCCCTCAGACTCATATTACAGATTTTTTCAGACCCACGTACACTCGAGGGCCCAGCTCGATGCGGGGTGTCACATTACACAGAGCAGAGGAGCTTAGACGACAGCGTCGACGACCGAGACCCCTTGTCCGGAGAGCTCGTCCACATCAGAGAGAGATTCAGGAGATTCACACACGCCATGACATGGAGATACAGAGACGTACGCAGCGCACCCCTATCGATTTGGACGCCCAGAGCATTTTGAGGATCGCCATGATGCCTTACCCACCGATGCATTACATCCTACACCCACTCCAGGCATTTAGGGGGTTGTGACACCATCGAGCCTCCCCTCCCTATGCATATCATGTTTGTATCTCACCCATTGAGCATATAGAGTGCATACCCATAGCACCCCACACCCTTGATGCCAGCTACTATCCCTCCTTTTATACCCGTCTGTAGTACTCACTTTATTTTCGTTTTGGATCATAGTGGATTGGATCATACTGATGTATATGTTTTGTCTCATAGGCCGATTTTGGCCTCTAATAGACGTTAAAAAGTCTTTCTTTCTTTCTCTCTCTCTCTCTCTCTCTCTCTCTCTCTCTCTCTCTCTCTCTCTCTCTCTCTCTCTCTCTCTCTCTCTCTCTCTCTCTCTCTCTCTCTCTCTCTCTCTCTCTCTCTCTCTCTCTCTCTCTCTCTCTCTCTCTCTCTCTCTCTCTCTCTCGGGGAGGCGATGGGTCATGGGCCACGATGGGCTGAAGGTAAGTCTATTAAGGGCCAAGGAAGCTGCTTACGTGGGGAGTTGGGGGGCTCAACGTACTCTATGATCGTTGGTAGGCCTAGGATCATTCAAATCGAACTAGACAAAAAGTGGTCGTGTAATGGCGAACCTGATGAACCGGAAGAACCGAATGGCACTGAACCGGAAGAACCGGAAAATCTATAAATTCGACGAACCGAATCTACCTTGAACCGCATAGATGCTTCTTGGGAGGGACCATGAGGTGCTATGCTATGCACTAAAAATAGAAATGTTATCCTTATGCTCCACTTAGGAGCAATATGGATGCTCCATATTGTGTGACGGGTGAACCGACATATGCAAGAGAAATGTGTATAACATTCTTATCTCCTCTTGCAAGGGCACAATGTTCTTGTGTGCCATTCTTGCACATGCACCTTGGACGATTGTCACCGATGAATTCATATACTCCCATGTGAAAAAAGCTATAGAGGATGTTGGGAGCAAGAATGTCGTGCAACTGGTCACAGATAATGCATCTTAATTGTGTGGGCATGGGATGCATGCTAGAGAATGAGTTCCCTAAAATTACATGGACTCCTTGTGCTAGTCATAGTCTAGATCTTTTAATGGAAAACATTGGCACCATGGAATGGGTGAAGTCCATCCTTGAGAAGGCTAGATTCATTGTAAGATTTGTGACCTCTAAGCCTAAAGTCCAAAATATTTTCCGTGCACATTCAGACCTTCAACTCCAAAAGCCTTCCATGACTCGATTTTGCTATATGTTCATAGTCCTAGATAGCGTGCTTCGAGTGAAGAAAGGGCTTCTTGAGACAATTCTCTCAAAGGAATGGTAACGGTTACTAGTTACAGAGCCATTATATAAACGTTTTTCAGTATTGGTTATGGGAGATGATGCCGTTTGGTCAAAGGAAGAGATACTTATTGGAGCTCTTCAGCCTCTTTATTATGTGCTTCATACTGTGGATATGGAGCGGAGCATACTTGGACTTATATACGAATACATTGGTCGTACACAAGGATGCATCAGAAACATTGGTGGACTGTCGAAGATTGAGTGACTATTTATAACTTTGGTATTTTTAATTTTACATATTTTCTCATTCACCTTTGACTCTTGAGTTAGATTCTAATCTAATATCTGCTTATTTTTTCACATAATTTTTAGGAAATTTGAGTTATGTGATGCAGTGCAAAGGAGATGGGATAAGTTTCACAAACCAATCCATGCTTCTGCTCATGTACTCCATCCATTGTGGCGATCCGAGGAGCAAAATGTTGACGAAGCCTTAGAAGAAAGTTGGATAGAGTATGTGAAGCATTCGACGGAGGGAGATCTAGGTCTCTGGTCCAGTTGGAGAGTGAGCGGTTGCAGTTCCGTTGAATGAAACGATACTTTGGGCAGCCCTATGCCCGATTACGAGAGAACCAAGTTACCCCTATAACTTGGTGGGAGAAATATGGAGTAGGCACTCCTCTATTGGTAAAGAGAAATTACTTTCAACTTTAATCTAATACTTTATCAAATTATCATGAAGTGTCATTGACCCATTCAAAATTGTTTTTTGTCATTTTGTACTATGTAGAGAAAGTTGGTACTCCACATATTATCACAAGACTGTAGCACTGGACCCGTTGAAAGGAATTGGGGTACATGGGCTCTTTTTCATACAAAAAGAGAAGCAGATTGAGTCCTTCACAACTTGAGAAGTTAGTGTATACACACTACAATCTCAAGTTGTTGGAGAGCACAGGGAGTCATATTGCACCTCTACAGGTAACTTAGGTATATTGATGCATTTCTAGAATCAATTTGCAATGCTTTAAGCTGACATGTTAGAACTTAAAAGTTAAAACTTACAAGTTGACAACTTGATTCTTTTTGTAGGTAAATATTGACTCCATCGACATTGGAGAGATTAAAGATATCCCTCAAATCCCACTGAAAGAGAAAGATATCTTTACCATGTTATTTACAGAGTCTCAACAATTTGTGAGACAAATGCTCAAGAGTGCAAGATCTAGTGATAGATTAAGCACCTTGAAAATTGAAGTTACCAATTATGTTTCATAAGTTTATAGCTTATAAGTTATAATGTTACTAAAGTCTAATCCGTAATCCATTGTAAATTTGTGTTGCAACAGATCTTGATAAGCCATCTACGAGTCGAAGGCCTTCGAAGATTATTTCTCGACGAGGTAGACGAGGGCATGGAGCACATGGACTCCATTCTAGTAGCAGGGAGGACCCAAAGGTGGAGGAAGCTCCACTTGATGATTGGGAGGACATATCAGCATCGTCTAGTAGTGATGATGATGATGATGATGATTTACGAGCTAGACCTTTGCAGTCCAGAGAGGACTATAACACTGACACTTCATCATGGGCTAGTTCTTTTGATGAGGATCTCATAGATGATGATATTGACTCTTGATTCTTGAGTCTTTTGTATTGATCTCTTCATCTTGGCTCTTGAGATACGTCAAAACTCATATATTATGCTGTATTATCTCTTGCATGATGATGTAGCCTATAGGTTATCTATAGCACGTTGCACTTTTTACTCCGTAACGGAAAGGTTGTTGACTTATGATGTATCATTTTTGCTACATGTATGATGTATGATGTTTGCAGCTTACTAATCAATATCATGAGTCATGATTCTATGATGTAATGTGTTATAACTTATAAGTTATGCATGGTGACTAGTTATTGGTTAAAACTTAATGAGGAAATCATGAATCATGATTCATGATGTTTTAGATTGTTGTCTAATGTCCATTGTCAATTTAGGATTTGATGTCTGATGTTGTACGATGTATAATCATGTATCTTACATGTGATTGAACTATATATATATATATATATATATATATATATATATATATATATATATATATATATATATATATATATATATATATATATACACACACACACATATACATACTTTATATGTTAAAAAAAAAAAAGGGAATCTCTGCCGATGGATAAAATTCCCGAATTTTATTTTCGGTCCGAACGTACTAAACGAGTTAAACGAATAATTCACGAATTAATTCTCACGAATTAAATCGTTCGTTCATACTACGTCTGCAACACTATCCTGCTCTCGAGTGTACGCAATAGCGAGTTGATGAGAGATACCTTTGTCTTCAAGAAAAGACTAAAAGCCTTTTGACATGTACTCTCCTCTTCTATCACTTCTCAAAATTTGAATTTTTTACTTACTTTCATTTTCAACCATAGCTAAGAACTTCTTGAAAGTAGAAAAGACCTCTCACTTTGCTTTGATGAAAGTAACGAGATACTTGAAACCTTGAATGGAATCCGTTTTCATAGGACCATTCAGATCCCAATGTATGATCTGCAACTTCCTTGTGGTCGTGGTGTATCATGTTTATTGAAAGGAAGATTGTGAAGCTTTCCTTCAAGACATCCCTCACTTTGATTTTGCATCATCTAGTAAAGCAAAAGTAGGCAAACTCTCCACCATACGATGATCTTTGATGTGCTTGAGAGTTGTGTAACTGATATGACCAAACCTAATATGCCATAACTTCATATTCTCCTTAGGTGTAGACGATTTAGCAACATAAACATGAATAATTTTGGATAACACAAAATGTCACTTCTGTTTTCACCTTGAAGTAGACAATGCTCCTCATTGGGTGAGAGGATCTAACATGAATCTGTTTTAAAAACAACTTAAAACCATCTAACACGAAAGTAGAAATAGAGAGCAAATTCTTCTTCATTTCCGAAACATAAAGAACATTAGAAATTATGAAATTGCTTTCCTAGCAAGGTTTCTTCTCTGGCAACAAAGCCTGACCACAAATTCTACATGACCATATTTGGGGTATAATATGCCTCTTGACTCCATAGCAATATATGAAAGTGCTTATGCATCATTTAAATCCCATCTAGATTGCTCTTTTGTAGGAAGTGATTTGGAAGTAGTACCAGGATGATGACAGAGTTTCTTCTTCTTCACTAACCTCCTGTTGAGAAAAATTGGAATAGCACGTCTTCTAGAAGATGAAGCAACATCTTCTCCTACTTGTCTTTGCCTTTCATAAGTGTCATTGACAATTCCACAAGTCTTTAGATACTAACAAATTCATTATCATAAAACTCCACATTAGATAGTTAGACATTCCTTCAAGCTTATCTTCGTTCTCAAGTCTATGGTAAGGGTGTATGTCAACTATGCTCTCATACCAAATGTTAGAAGTGAGGGGGGCCTTAATAACAATATTCACAGGTTACAGGATCTTCTGACAAATGAACCTTAGCATACACACCTTAATACTCAAAAGAGATGAGTGAGAGAGAGAGAGAGAATAGACAAGATTTTTCAAGCATAACGATAAACTAGAATGCTTACCTACACTATCTTAATATTAATGTCAAATTACAATGTGTGTAGGTGATACAAAATTGAATGTGTGCTGAAATTGGATACAAAATCTGAATCTAGGCAAAAATTCGAGAACTAGATACAGGAGTTTGTGTGTAAAGTGCCTAAGAGCTATGTAGAAAGTATGTGTGTGAGAATGGAGTGAATATGAACAGTTTAAAACTAGTTTACAGTAAACCCGAATTCTGAAATTAGGGTTTTAGAAACCCTAAATCAGAAACTAATGAACTAGCAAGAGAGAAACTGAAATTAGTCTTGCTACTCACAATACTCAACAATATGCTGATGGTTGGCTGCCAAAATCTCCTCCAATGCTGCACCAAAGGTAGAGCACACCTCCTCCAAGTATCGTAGATCTCCTCCAAAGCTTGACTTAGCCTTGAGCACCTTGAACGATGATCACACAATGCCCCCATAGCCTTATTATAGTGTCAAGCTGCCCACGTAAAGCAATTGCGAAAAAAAAGCATAATTCTAGCATAGCTTTTGCGAAAAAGCTCATAATTAGCGATAGGATTTTTATTCGTGCAATTTTGCTTTTCGGTAAAAAAAAATTGTTGCGATCTTATATTTGGACCATCAGATAGGGAAGAGACTTTGCTTTTTATGATGCTCATGTCATGATGTTTTCAAAAGAGGTGAAAATCCATTTTGCACAGAAATTAGAGTTAGGGTTTTCTCCCAATCTAGACTTCTGATGACTGAATATTATATACCAAATGAAAGCTCTCTTCAAGCTCTATCTAATGGGCTAATAAAAATTTTTGACCTTTTGTGACCAAAATTTGGCGAAGTACCAAAAATTAGGGTTGCTAGAAATTAGGGCTTTTGTGCTATTTTGACATTGTTTCCAACAATTATGAGTGATGCAAATCAAGCTTTCTTACCCAGTCAAAAGGGCAAAGGCAAATGAAGCTCATCTACTACTAAGCAAAAATTTGCAAATGGTGCAGAGTCGAAGAAGGAAGACAAAAATGAGAAGAAAACAG
This sequence comes from Ceratopteris richardii, assembly GCA_020310875.1. Classification (NCBI taxonomy): domain Eukaryota; kingdom Viridiplantae; phylum Streptophyta; class Polypodiopsida; order Polypodiales; family Pteridaceae; genus Ceratopteris; species Ceratopteris richardii. The sequence continues at coordinate 24,309 of MU263117.1, read as the reverse complement.
AAAAGAAGATGTAGTTTTTGCAAATACTATAAAGAAAATGATCACGTCATAAATAGTTGTCCAAAACTGGCGGCAAAAGAGGCAAAGAAAAAGAGCCCAAAATGGGTTGTTGCAAAGCCCTCTACACTTAAAACAGAGACTCCTAATCTTGTGCAAAATGAAGAATGGACGTTTACAATTGTATGCAGCCATGACCCATCTTCTCATGAGCAACGTATGTCTTCAATAGTCTTAGATGTTTGGTACTTTGATAGTGGGGCAACAAAACATATTACATCGTAGCTCAGCTTCTTCATTTCACTTAAGCCTTTTCTTCATTTCACTTAAGCCTTCCCCTACATGGATTACTAGCACATGCGCTAACAAGTCCTCTTATCTTGTAATGGGAGTTGGTAAGATCATTCTGACCACGGAGGATGGTAGTTTTTTCACATTGTCAGATTCTTTGTTTTTGCCACAGATCAAGAAAAATCTATTGTCATTTTCAACATTAACCAAGATTGGTTTGGTTGTCAAGTCCCTTGATGACAGATGTAAAGTTCATGATTTGTCAAATGGCGATGTTATTATTGTTTATGGCATTTTATGTCAGCTCATAGACTATGCAAAATCTGTGAATGATTCAGCATGTGCCCTTCAACATTCTCAAGCTATCTCATATGCAAACCTTTGGCATGGAGTTGAAGAAAAAAGTGACAGGTCTCTCATAGATGGCGAGTTATGTGTGCAACATATGTACTTAACATGTGTCCCACTAAAGCACTGCAATCTATCACTCCATATGAGGCTTGGCATGGTCACAAGCCATCTATTGCTCAACTGCATGTCTTTGGTTGTCTCGCATATGCACAACAACACAATTGGATGATAAAGCAATGAAATGTATTTTTGTTGGGTACAATTATGAAAGCAAAGGCTATTGTCTACATCATCCACACACTACATGCATTTTGATTAGCCGTGATGTTTTTGTGGAAGGTGCAATTCAGCCATTACTTTAGACATCAATTAGCTCCAAAGATATGTACGACACTTTGCTTCCTCTTTTTACAGGTGGACAATCAAGTGCTCGTCCGAATCAAGCAACTTCTAAGTCTTTACAGGATCAACATGATGATGCATATCATTCCATTTCTTATGCATATTTACATGATGCACTTGTTGATGAGAGGGTTGATATGGAGGACACAAAAACTATGCCTAAATGGCGAGTGCAGACTTTGTGAGATAGCAAATTAGATGCACCTTTATCATATCGTACTCGTTCAAGATCTCATAGTGCTTCTTTTGCATCAGACCGCTATGCAATGGCTTCCTCTAGTCTTTGTGGTGAGAATGAGCTTGTTTCTTTTGATGAAGCACAGAATTCAGAAATTATGTAACAGTTGACAGGGATAAAGCTAGGCTTGTTCCAAAAGGTTATGCTCAAGAAAGAGGCATTGATTTTGATGAGACCTTTGCACCCACATGCCGAATGACCACAATTCGTAACATCTTTGCACTTTCCGCTCATCATGGTTGGAATGTTCGTCAATTCAACATTAAAACTACATTTCTAAATGATGACTTACATGAAGAAGTGAATGTTTTTCAACCCTGTGGTTTTGTGCAGAAACGGCATGAAAACAAAGTGTGCATGTTGAAAAAAGCATTATATGGTTTGACGCAAGCACCACGTGTTTGGTATGCAAAGATACATGCCTACTTGATTGCACATGGTTTTGAGAACACATGGTTTTGAGAATAGACCAACTCAGAGCATGTTGTATGTTAAGCGTGGAGATCATGTACTTATGATCATTGTTGCATATGTTGATGTCATGCTTCTCACTGGTCCTAATGAGAAGCACATTGTTGAATTTAAGGCTGATTTGCATGCCTCTTTTGAGATGTCAAATTTGGGGCATTTGCATCATTATTTGGGCATTTAGTTTATGCAAGTTGACGAGGGAATAGCTTTGTGTCAAACAAATACATTGAAATAGTATTGCAATGTTTTGGCCTTGACGATTGTGAACCTATTGCAATTCCTATGGAAACAACTTAATGATTGAGTCTTCATGATGTTGGAGATGCATTTGATGTTGTTCTCTATCAACAGGCTGGTGGATGCTTTACTTACTTATGCATAACTCCGGCAAATATTCAATTTGTTGTCTCTCATATCAGCAGGCTCATGCATTGCCCATGTGTCAAGCATTAGCAGGCAATTAGTCGCATCTTTCGCTACTTGAGTGGTACTCGACTACTAGGATTGTTGTATCCAGGGATCACTACCGCCAGATATACATGCTTTTTCTGACTCAGATTTTGTTGGTTGCTATGACACTCGTGTGTCCACCAATGGTTTTTCCTTCATGCTTGGTAGCTCATGCATATCTTGGTTGAGCAAGATGAAGCCTACTATGGCCACTTCTAGTTGTGAGGCTAAGTATAGGGCAACTTTCACAGCGATTGTTGAGTGTGTGTGGCTTAAAGCCTCCTATAGCATATAAGTGTCACACGTGACACTCTAGCATGTCACTTGTATACTATCAAATAGTATGTATACCTCTCTCTCTCTCTTCGCGTCAAAATCAGGCTCAACAAAAACTCTCTCATATGTCTTGCTCAAAGGGTTGCTCGAAAGGTGACGGCAAGGGCTCAAGGGCTTCAAGCTTGAGAGCTCAAAAGGAAAGGATGCGTGCACAAAAGACATTCGCGAACTGGCTTGAAATCGGCCAAGTAGGTCATAGGCGGATTTTTTTGACTGTGTAGCGACGAATTTAATGCACCAAATGAATAGAACCTAAAAATCAATCGATGGGGTGCACTACATCTTCCATGGCTGATTCGATGTTTCCTTGAAAGGAAAACCTGTAAGCATAAGGTATAACACCATTCATGAGATCAATAGGAAGAATAGCCAAGGCACTTAGGAGAAACCCATGGGAGAAGATTAGCACATGGGATGTATATGGATTTCCATAGTGGTTTACCATATGCCTGTGGTGCATGCGATTATTAGGTAGAAGGATTCAAACCATGCTCGAGTTATGGATAGAGTATCATACGAGGCATAAGAATCATGCAAAAGCAAGGTGCACATCTAGATCTTGGGAAGCATATAGCAAAGCCCTTGGTAGGGGACACCAAGTTGATAGGGTTGAAAGAATCAAAAAGACTTACAAGTGTCCACTATGAGCACTAGTACTGCATGGCCACCATGCTTAAGGCAAATCTAAATACCTTTGGCTGACAGCATGAAGCCCTCTCCATCGTTTAGAATGGAGATTACTTCCAAAATGAAGCTCTAGTCTTTGTTGTATGCCTAGAAAATGGCAAATTTTGAGGTTCTGCAAGACCTCCTCCACTTGATAAGAAAGCGCTTAGCAACTATCATTGTTTCCATGTCTTTCACGGAGCATTGAATGTTTTGAACCTTGATTTGACACCTTTAGAACATACACTCAAGCCATGTGCACTGCGACTAACTAGTGTTGCAATCATTTGTGCATGGATTTACATTCGAACGGGCTAGATACCATATGAGTGTTCGTATATTTTGGTAGTGATATGTGTGAACACACTTAGGACAATCGAGGCACTTTTTTTCCACTTTCGGAGGTTTTCTTCGCCAACTTGCATACACGCCTATAACCCTAATGCATCACTAATCTTTTGTACATTTCATTTGGTAATACATTTTGTATTTTGTTGTGCTCTAAGCTTCTTCTTCCTTGTGTTGGTCATGTGCTTCCACATACCTCGAACTCCTTCAGTGAGAATTTCATGGATCATCAAGCTACTTTTGATAACACAAAAATTTCCCCCCACATTTAACCAGACCATAGTACGAACGAGAGAATTAATTCGTGAGAATTAATTCCGGAATTAATCGTTTAATTCGTTTAGTTTAGCCCAAAATAAAATTCGAGAATTTTATCCATCTGGAGAGAATTTTATGTTTCTACACACACTAACACACACACACACACACACACACATATATATATATATATATATTATATATATAATATATATATATATATATATATATATATATATATAATATATATATATATATATATATATATATATATATATATACATATATATACATATATATATATACATATATATATATATATATATATATAACCCTTGAGTACTTGAAAGAAGAGAGTAGACCTTAAGCACCCACTTAAACCTACATCAACCATCCTAACACCCTCTAAGTCAAGTGCATCTTGATTATTTCAACTCATACCCAACTTTGCTTACTACTCAATCTCTTGCCTAATGGAAGTCTCTATTCATCTTTGTGTCATGCCCACTATTGTAATTGTCTTTCCTTATGGAGTCAAGCCTTCCTCTTCCTATCTTCTAATACTTCTATCTTCAATTATGATAGACCTACATGGGTGGCCCAACAATAGTTTAAAAGGCACCAAAGTGCATAACTGATTCCATAGTACCACCTTGCCTCATATTATTACCTAGGTCAACAAGATAGAAGAAAGTAACACTCCTTTACTTCAGTGAAACAAGTGACAAGATAGAAGAAAGTAACGCTCCTTTACTTCAGTGAAACAAGAGTCAAGTCAGACGCAAAAGCCTGAGAAAGTGCCAAATTACACACATAAACAGAAGACACATGAGCAGAGTGTTAGATAATAAATGTAAGCAATGATCAAAAGTTACACACATGTGAAAAGGCATGGACAAATACTTGATGTCTCAAGTATGATAAATGCTTTGAAAGGGGCAAACAAAGAAGTAAAATAAAGTTCACTCCTATGTTTAAGGGACAAGCAAAAAGAAAAGTAGACCTGGTAAAGTTTATTTAAAAAAAAAAAGTAATAAAATTCGTGCATCACGAATTAAATCGTGATGCGAATCTTACAAATTTTATTTCAACCAAAAATTCGCGAATTTTTACAACTATGAGCCAGACACATTGACTCATTAGACATAACTTGTCTCTTAATTTGATGGAATCATTACATCCATAAAAAATTCATTTGTCAGCCTGTCATTTGGTTAATCGTACATTGGCATGCATATTTTTTTGCCAATCCCACACTTACAAACTTAAGAAGTTCCAAAATCTTAGATCCCACAACCCTCAATCATACGTATGATTGTGAGTTGACTCAATACAATATAGATTATCCCACAATCCAGGCTTAGTATGAATACAAGACTATAAGATTGAGCAAGTTACTATTATGAGATAACATGTTTGGCACAATTTGAATATGTATACCAAAGGTTATCAAAAACGAGGACTAATCCAGAAAATTGCTGAACTATATACATTCAGTTGTTATAAAAGCTTCCTTGAGTTATACTTCACAACAAAATATCCACAATAAGTTGTTTCTTCCTCAACTTTGAAACGCACCAATGCCCAAGATAAGACAATGTACACTAACGACTACCTGGTATCATAATCACCCCAATCTCAATCATTGGAAGGGTACAAGTTTTAAAATTAACTCTGACAAAAAGAAGAAATGGGCACATAATGTTCCTTTTATCACCACTTCATACTATCCAATATAAAGACGAATAGATTCTAACCTTCAAGCTATCACAAATAGTCCAGATCATATGAAACCGAATCTTCATAATAAAAATGGAAGCAGCTAACAGAAATGCATGCAAGCATCCACTTTTACGACCTGATCACCTTGATGATCCTATATGCCTTTACAGGTTCAAATCATTCTTAAAGAGACAACGAGATTAGAGAATTATAGGATGTAGTTATCCATCAAAATAAGTCACAAACCTACAACAAATAAAACGTGATAAATTGGCAATGGAACAGATGTCCACGTAAAGCCGTGGAAAGATAAGTTTGACCAAATAACCGTATGCTAATGCTAGCTTTCACGAATCTTACGAGGGATATCTATCACAGCAGAAGTGGAAAAACAGAAGAACATGTGAAGTTACCTGTTGTTGTGGTTTTCACTGACTTTCTACTGCAGAGTATGGGATAGACGAAACGAGCATTTGTGAACTCTCACCTCCTCTCGAATGATCTATCTTTGTGCTTGCAGTGTGCTCTCACCTCCTCCAGAGCGATTATCTTTGTGCTTACAGTGTCGGAACATGACGGCCACATAAAACCCTGGGGTCCTGCAAGGCAGCGCGTTGAATATAACCCGCTAATAATTCGGTCTGGACAGGCAGGACTTCAGGCCCGCAAAAAAAGTATGACTTGCAAATAGGGGAATGTAGAAACAAACGTTGACCACTTTTCATGGGAATTTTCATTAGTAAAAAAATATTCATGAAGTCCAGATTTTCATGCTATAAAACCAATTCTCCCATGGGAGAACCGTCTTCTTAGACTCGAACAAAGGATTCCAAAGGGACCAAGACCGTTGCACGCACCACGGAATTTGGAGATGTCTTCAATTTTGATATTCCTCTCCAACAACGCTCTTGTGTGGGAATCACTTTTGTAGTGAAGCAACCTCATGTTCTCCCCATCCCAATCTTGAAGGCTATCTTGGGGATCTAGTCCAAATATAATAAGATCTTTTAGGAGCAAGCTACCTTGAGCAAGGCAATAGGTTTCTTTGCAGCCCTTTGGAATGTTATCAGAGGAGAAGCACCATGGAAAATTTAGAAGAAGAGATGTATGGTCAACTTTGAAAACTCTGCCAAGCTCTTCTCTAATGAGAAATCCTTTGCCCTAATATGCAAAAGCATCAAGAGCTGCAAGAGTGCGCCCCATTTAAATAGTATATTATCTGTCTAATGCAAGGTAATAAGCTAAAAATGAAATGGATCATCCACAAAGGGAACAACAAATAAAGTCCTCTAGGTGTGTATGCATGTTTGTTCTTTCAAACTTTAGCTTATAGGAAGAGTAGTGTAGAGAGTACACATGCTTAAGAAAATGCTAGAAAATGTATTCACAGTGAAAAGGGTGTGGAATTCAAAAGAGTGAGTAGACCATGAAATCATGAAATGGAAAAACTTGCATATGGATTAGAGTGAGCTTGCCAAAAGCATACAATGAGATAAATTTCCTAAATAGATAATGAGTACAAAAATGAAGGTAAATGGAAAGTGTCCCAACTACAATAGAGTAAACAAAATGAGGGTGCACTCACATAAATATACTAGAGATGAACTAGAAAACTAGAACTATAGAATCAAGATGAACATTTATTCAATACGTTCTCTATAGCTCAATTTAGAAGAGCTTAGATGTTGTAGAGGTGAAGCAAGTGCTTGGGGTGGAACAGAAGGTACAGCCTTTGTGAACATATCTTCCAAGTTCTCTTGAGAGGTACATTGATCAAAGGAGATCTCATGGGTTGAGATCTTCTCATGAATGAAACTGTATAAAATTATGTGCCTCATTTAAGCATGGAAAACTAGATTCTTAATAAGGTACAAGGCAAACTAACTATCGATGTGAATGTATGTAGGAGGTTCTTGCAAGTTACCGATGTCAAGTAATATAATGATAAATCTAGATGGCCTCACATGCTGCAAAATAAGGTTCTGCGTACTCTCTCTCTCTATGCATGAAAGAGCAATTGTCAATTGCTTCTTACTTGCCCAAGAAATGGGACTTGATTCAAGCAAGAACATGTATCCTAAAGTGAAATGGTAAGAGTCAAGATCTCCAACCCAATCAGAATTAGAATATCCAACAAGATCAATGCCCTCATTATACCAAAGGTCATGATGTCAAGTGAGATCCAAGTATCTTAGTAGTCTCTAGGTAGTTTGTTTGTATATCTAATGAGGTTGATGGGAGAACTTATTAAGAATGCCAACTGTATATGAGATGTTAGGTCTAATGTTGGCTAAGCAAAGTAAAAAGCCAACAAGTTGTCTATAGTCATGCACATCCACAAGTGGGATCATACCTTCCAAAGTGAGCTTGATGTTGGATTCCAAAGATGTGGGAATTGTTTAACATTGGTCCATGTGATACTTGGAAAAAAGTTCTGAACAATACTTCCTATGAGAACAAAATATACCTTCATGTGGTTGACAAACCACCATACCTAAGAAGTAGTAAAGTAAATCAAGATCGATCATAGAGTATCTTGATGAAGTTGGTGCATGGGAAGTTGTATGTGATTAGTAGAAGGCCTTATCCAGACAAGGCAATCTATGTACAAGATGATGATGGGAAGCAAAGAATCATGCTAATATATACATAAAGTTTGGCATATGTAGAACTTTTGTGAAAGACATTAACTTGGAAGAAGGAATGTATCTCTTTGTACCAAGCATGAGGTGATTGCATGAGTCTAGAGAGAGATTTTATGAAGTTTATAGTCTTGATCTTCTTTATCTTTAACCTGAAATCCTTCACATTGCTCAATGTAGACTTCCTCTTGAAGATAACCATTGAGAAAAGCACCCTTCACATATAATTAACACACTATCCAATGAAACTAAGAATTGAATGATAACACTATGTAGATAGTAGTAAAACAAGTTGTAGGCGCAAAGGTTTATTTAATTTGTAGTCGATGCCATTCTTTTGCTTGTAATCTTTAGCTACCAAGTGAGATTTGTAATAATCTAAGGTACCATTTAATTTTTACTTCACCTTGTTACACTTATGTGTTCCTCAAGTAGATTTGATGTGAACCTTACATGGGCACTTTTTACTCTAGTGCTGGTTAGGGATTTTTTTCCCATATTACCACATACATGATACACTCATATGTGAAGGTACTTTGTACTTGGGAATATTATTCAGCTCTTAGTTTAGTATTGTTCATCATTGATAGTGAGAGCTATTCCAACCATCTATCTTCTCCGTGTGTCTTGATGTGTTTGTGCTCCTTCTATGTGCTTCTTATGTATGTCTCACACTTCTACACACACCCAACATGGTATTAGAGTAGGTTTGACTCCTTCTCAAGTTTTGATTTTTCACCTTGTGGTAAACAGACACTTTTAACAGTGAAAATTGACTTTAGAGCATAGAAAATTGATTTTCAGCAAAAAGAAAGAATTTCCACTAGTGGAACTTGAGATTTACCCCCATTTCAAAGTCATTCATAGTCAAAAATTGCCATGAGAGTGAAGAATTGTGAGCTAAAATTTTTGCATTCATTTCAGGTGTTTGAAGTAAACATCTTGTCACATTCTTCTTCTTTAGTGAAATGATAGGCAACAATGACTTGTTTGGTGTAATAAAGTAAGTCTATGGTCTAAGGATCCGGTTGCTTCAGACAGATCTGAAATCGGATACCGTTTGGTCACTCATTTGTAGGACCAAAGATCTCAAGAATAGACTCAAGCATAAGTTCATGTGCTCTCATATTCTAGTGATCCACTTAGCATAGTGGTTAAGTCTCATGGTTTGTGAAGGTGGAGGTCTTGAGTTCAACCCCCATGCGGAGCATGGGGAGAGAGCTTTGCCCAAGGAGCTCTAAAGCCTTCTAACTCAAGTTAACTCAAGTTAATGTGAGTTAACTTGAGTCCTATAAGACTTAACTCAAGAGGTGAGTACACCAACCACTAGTGGACTCTAGTGGAAGGTACTAAAGGAGTGGAGGAGATTGCACATGCACTTGTGGACTCCAGTTACATTTGTGGTCCTTGTGGATTCGAGCAGCTATATATACAAGCATAAGATTGGGAGGAGAGTCATCTCTCTAGTACGTGGTGGTCGTAATTGTCATTCTCTTGCATTGGTATCAGAGCTCAAGGTTGAGCTTCCATGGTGACTTTCATAGGCTCATCATAATCTTTGTAACTTCCATGATGATCTTGAAGCGAGCTTCATCAATATTTTTCGTGGGTTTGGTTGCTTGTGAGTGCTTTCTCTTCCTCACACGTGTGCATATATTCCTCCTGAAATTTTTTTCGGCGCACCTACCAAAAGCTAGAGGTTAGGATAGAAAAGGACGAATTTTCTACAAGCGCTCCACGAGGGGTTTGATCTCATGAACCTGAGTATTCACAAGCCTCTCCTTTATTCAACATAGCAAGCTCATTTCTATAGTTTTATAACGTTTTTGTCATATTATTAATCGTGTTAGATCGTCGATCACAACCTATTTCAAACTCCTGATCTGCCTCACGAGATACGGGCGCCATGCTGCCGTACAAGTTGGGGATTTCAAACTGACAATCTGCCTCACGACCGAATGCCTTGCTGCAGTACAAACTGGGGGGAAGAAATAAAAAAAAAGGTGAAGTAGGGACCGAACTCCGGCACAATGACAATTACACTTTTTCGGTGACTGCGCTAGGCCGACGCGCCGACTCTCTTGTTCGAGTTCCTCACTATCAGGAGTTTTAAGAATATATTGGACAATATGATTGGCGTCATGGCTTATTTGTTGAAGCTCGGTTTTCAACATGTGAACAGGGGTCGAACGCTAAACGTCATGGCTTATTTGTTGAAGCTCGGTTTTGAACATGTGAACAGGGGTCGAACGCTAAACGTCATCGAAGGATTGAATTCTTCTATGCACGCAGACGTCCCTGCTGATGGTTATATTTGGATTCTGATATTAGATATATCCATAGAATACAAGGATATAACCAGAGGATGGCTTGCAGAGCTCGAACTACCGGACGTGAAATAGTTTTACAGAAATCAATTTAGATGTGTCGAATCGGAGAAAACGCCTCAAGCATTAGAACAAAAAGCTTTTAGTATTTAAGCTTTGAAGTACTTAAATTTGTTCTGATTTTTCTCTCTTTTGTTATCTGGAATATCCGATTTGATGAAGCCCTGTGAGCAGGAAGCTATTTGTCAATTTAGCTTTTAGAGAGCTTTGACTCTTGAGCTCTTTGTTTCATCTCAAAGCCAAAGAAAGCATAAATCAAGGAAGGCGGGTCATGTTTTGACTTTCATTTCTCTAGAGTGACAAAGGATGCTTGGACAAAGGCCTTGAAGGATGGTGAATAGCTCCTTGCAAGGATCAAAGGATGGATGAAGCTAAGATCAAAGCTAAGTATTTTCCAGTTTCTACTTGGCCTTAATGCTTGATTTATCTTGTTTTTATTATTCTACACTTAATCCTAGATGCACATTGAAATATCCAAGATTTCAATCGATTAAGTCTAGATTATGATAATGAAACAATCCACTTCTCATTCCAAGCATTAGTTTGCATTAAGGAAAGACTTGATTTAAAAAAGGATCCTTGTGCATCAAAGAATGTATTTTGGTAGTTTAATTCCAGATTTCCTTTCCATTAAGTAAGTTTTTTATTGCACCACAAGGATATGTTTTTATATCATAGTGCATTAGGACAAAGGAAAGGATATACATGCATCAAGATTGCATGATATACATTCTTAGTACAAGGAAAAGTCATGCATCAAGCTCATGCATGATTGTCACATTATTTTTTGGGCATGCAAAGAACAAGCATGCATACACATGTGAGCATATGCATTTGCATGTAGGCACATTCATTTGCATGATAGAATGGGATGTTGTTTGCAAGTAGATATGATAATGTACTCTCTTAGTATTTAGCTTACTTTATAAAGATCATGGCTTGACATTAAGGAAGACAGAGGACTAGTTAGTTGCGAAGACATGCTAGTTCTAGTTTGCAGCTCAAGTAATTAGTTGATTCCTTCCCAAGTTCATACTCAATTAATGACAATTAAGTATGTTTGATGTCTTACTAGGTATAAGTAGGCACTAGGAAAAAGTTAAGTATTGAATTTTCTTGATGATCAAGAAAATCCAATTACTTGCAAACTTTTTGCAATATATGATGACTCTAAGTCCCAGATGTACTTAGGGAGTCATGAAGATAAGCTTTAGTTAATTAGTTACGTAATTTATGTAACTTCTCAAGAATCCCAAGATTGGATGATAACTTTAGGTATATTTCCAAGTTCCATGAGCACTCTTCGATTCCATGGAACCCAACAACCAAATCAATGAACTTAAATACAAATTGAACTTTGAAATTCAATAGATTTATGTTTCGGTCATATTTTGCATCTCTGGTAATGATGCATAGGGCCATGAAAACATGGAAAATTTTGAAGCACTCTTCTATTTAGAAGATTTTGAAAGTTCTAAAAAGTTTCTTTGTGGTTTCAAGATTCGTATCTCACGATGAAACCTTAGAAAGTGACTTTTAGGAATTGAGATATTTCCTAAAAGAGAAACACAATAATGAAATAGTCAAGCCTTCTATTCCATATGAGAGATCATTCTCTGCAACAAACTAATGATTACAACCACCACGTGCTAGAGAGATGACTCTCCTCCCAACCTTATGCGTGTATATATAGCTTCTCGAATCAAGGAGGACCACAAATGTAACTAGATTCCACAAGTGCATGTGCAATCTCCTCCACTCCTTTCATACCTTCTACTAGAGTCTACTAGTGGCTAGAGTGATCTCGTCCACTGCTTTAGTACCTTCCACTAGAGTCTACTAGTGGTGGTTGTACTCACCACTCAAGTTAAGTCTCTCAAGACTCAAGTTAACTCACGTTAACTTGAGTTTAACTCACGTTAACTTGAGTTAGAAGGCTCTAGAGCTTCTTGGGCAAAACTCTCTCCCCATGCTCCCCATGGAGATTGAACCCAAGACCTCATCCTTCACAACCATGAGACTTAACCACTAGGCTAAGTGAATTACTTGAATATGAGAGCAGATGAACTTATGCTTGACTCTATTCTTGAGATCTTTGGTCCTACAGACAAGTGACCAAACGGTGTCCGATTTCAGATATGTCTGAAGCAGTCGGATCCCTAGACTATAGACTTACTTTATTACATTCTTCCCTCCTTGGGAAAGATTTTCGTCCTAAAAAATAAAGCTATATATATACCATAGGCAACCCCCGAGACTCATGTTCTTAGACCGGAAGAACATGGTCATGTTCTAAAACTAGAAGAACATGTCTCATCCCTATGGTGGGATCCCTGCCCAAATGATTCAAAACACCATCCGACTTTGCACTTTGCTAAACTGTTCAAAGTACAAACTAGTGAATGAATAATAAGGGTGGATCTAAAAACATTCCTAGCTAGTCCATAGTCTCTCGATGTGCGATCTAGGCACAAACATGTGAACTGGGTGGATTTAAGTTACTAGTCCATTTCTGGGCATGAATGATGCATGAACTTAGTAACGAAGGTGGGATTCTTATCCCTTGCAAAACTTTGAGAACTCTTGATTCACTTTGAATTTGTTTTTTACTTGAAGTTTGGTTGTCCCAAACATCTAACTTGGATGTTTCTGCAATGGTTTACTTCTATCCAACAGTTACATGATTTTTTCACCCGACTAGAGGACTACTCAGTCCTAATAGGCTTAACAACATGTAAACTATAGGAGAAAGTTTTCCACTTACTTTGGATCAACCTTACTATATCGTGACCAAGTCAAATTCAAAAATGAAAATTGTCCAACTTAGGATACTTTTCTCAAAGACTTTAGTTAAAAGTTCTTGGGAATTATCAATCTTATGAGCAATTCCTAACTTCCTGGTTCTAGAATGTACTGAACTCTAGAAAGTCATAAGAGTTATGCTAGTAACTGGAAGCAAACTCAAATGAATAAGTCAAACTTGGACTTTCTATCCTTGGAAGATTGAATAAGTTCTTATACAGAATATCTATCTAGGATGTTTAATTTAGTTATCTGGTTCCAATCAGCTAACCCTAGACTTTTGCAAAAGCAATTCGATATCATATCTGAGACAATTCCAAAAGATTTGGAAAGCGGAAGGAAATAATTAAAACTCTGTATAACTAATTCAAACTTCTAAGATATAAACTTACTATGAGTCAAATACTTGATGATCCAAGACTTTAGCTCAAGACTTTAACTTCTTAACGATCTATTTCAATAAGGTATTGAAGCATGTTTTCTTCTATCTTTAAGAGAAAGGAACTCGATTCTCAAAAAGATTCATAAAGTAAATATAAACATCATCTAGCCATAAGATACTAGTGTGGTATCCAACATCAGTGTGTCGACCCACTGAGGTACTGTTGATGCATTTTTACTCAAATAATGCTTCACTTGAGACTAAGTTAATGCCTATTTTCAATCTTATGACTCCTTACTAGGAATGCAATTCTTGTGCATTGATGTGAGTCAAAAAATTGAATTTTCTAAGTTACAGTTGGAGCTTGGTGCTTAACGTAGTCAGTCTATCCTTAGTTGAAAGGTTCAATTCAAAGTCAAAGTCTTACTCTTTCAGAAATTTATCAAATATTTCCAAATCATCAACACTTTAACTTGAAGTGTTTCAAGAAGATCTTGGAAGTTACTACTTTGTACCTTCTTACAAACTTGATCTTGAAGTATCTTGAGATCATACTTTTATCTTCCTTGAATTAAAACTTATCCTTGGAAGTTTTAATTTCCTTGAAGATCAAATCTAACTTCAAACTCCTTTCTGAGACTAAAAGATAATTATCATCGCAGGGTTCGATGTCCCATACCATCTTTCCTACATCAATCTGAGTATAAAATCTAGTGTCCCATACCACCCTATTTTATATTCACATTAATGTGTGCGTGATATTTATCCTAAAGTCTAAACATATCCATAGAGTAACCTCTAACTTAAATTCTTTACGTGAATTTAAAGTTCAGGCTTTGCCTCTATCTAGATATTTTTAGGTTTTATTTCCTTCATAAGATCATTCCATAATCTTACGCTTTAGGAATTTAAAAACCTCTTGATGGATAATCCATTCTTCCTTTCCAGGAAGAATACCTAACTATAGTTCCAAGTTCTTTGAATTTCACACATTCAAGACTTATTGGTTCTACTTGGACCAATTTGTAGTGACAAGAGTTCTTCACTGCTTGTCTTTAGATTCCTTTCTAACAAAAGCTTTTAAGTAGCTACCTCGAGGACTTTATAGGAATCTCTCTACTGCTTAAGTCTAAGCATCCACTCATGATTTTGGATTTCACCAAAATCCCTTTAAGGATAGAAATTTTATGTTTTACCTTCCACAGACTTAATTACCGTTATCACAGTAGTAGACTACATACTTGGAATATCTACTCTGTTCAAACTTGGAACAATTTACTATTTCGATTGCCTATACTTGGGCAAATCTCACAGTAGTTTCAACCGCAATTCTTGGATAACCTTGCCAAGCTTGATCCAATCTTGTTGATCATGCGATAAAATAAAGACTTAGTCTTTATCATTAAGATCTCTTTGAACTATCAAAAGCTTCTTTGCTTACCCATGGGCTTTTAGAGATCTTTTCCCTACTCAAATCCAAGCATATACTAATGCCTTTTAGATTCCAAAGCTAAGAATCTTTGATATACCTTTGGGTTATATCATTATTTTGGACTTAAGTAACCATACCAAAGGTTTGGGAACTGCTAGGAACTACTTGCTATCTAAAGAATTTAAAGAATTTCCTTCTCACTACTTGGGAGAACATTATTCTTCAATGACTAGAAATCCATACTAGGCCATGACATGTGTGCATCCAATCATCCATGTCCAATCATCCATGTCCAATCATCCATGCACAAACAATCTATCTTCTACCTTACAAAAACTTATAGTATACATGTGCACTGACTTGAGTGCATCCTATTCCTTTTGCAAACAAGAAGAAAATATAAATTGTGCATGAAAACATTCTTTCGTACACGCATGCTTGTGCTTTAATGAGTGTTTCAATATGTTCATGCTCTTTCATGTAGGTTTCCATAATTTGCATCAAGATTATAAAAAATGAAG
The DNA here is from genome assembly GCA_020310875.1 of Ceratopteris richardii. NCBI lineage: Eukaryota > Viridiplantae > Streptophyta > Polypodiopsida > Polypodiales > Pteridaceae > Ceratopteris > Ceratopteris richardii. Next base: position 8,613 of record MU263117.1, on the reverse strand, counting down.
TTTACTACCATACTTCAATGATTAAAATGCATCCTACATGAAACCAGAGAGGAAAAACAAGTATTGAAACCAATCATTAACTTGGAAAATACTTATCTTCCAGTTAAGCTACGTCCTTCCATTGATCCTTGGGAATAGCCATTCTCCATCCTTTGGTCCATGAGGAAGAATTACATATTCCTCCTTAAAAACCATTGCTTCCTCTTGTCCTCTTTTTTGAAGAAATGAAGCCTTCCTTCAACTATGCTTGTCTTAGCCCATCCTTTGCCATTGGGTGATGTATGGATGATGCTTCACTTGAGGCGGATTTGAAACAAAGCAAAGAGCTCAAAAGGTAAAGCTCTTTAGAGATCAAATCGAGAAGGAGCAATCGGCCCCACTTTTTGCTTCAAAATTGGCTCTAGGTTGGATGCACATAATAGAGAGAATTCAAAACAATTCATGAACTGATTTCTCAGGATCTGATAGATATGTAGATAATCAACACAATCGTATTGATTTCTCAGGGGCTTGGATGGATCTGTAATACAACTTATCTGATTGATATCAGACAGAGCACTAGTGTAAATGGTTTGGATACACTTGACCCAACACCAAGATCCCGAGTTCAATTCTTGCTCAGTAGCGATTGAAGAGCAATGAGTGTATGAGCAATGTTTAAAAATCATAAAACTTTGAGCATTGACATGTAAACTTGCATAGTGAATCATTGACTTCATGCATGTGACCACTTAATAGAAAGAAGCCAACTAGGCTTATTGATCACCAATGAACAACTTGCATGCATCTCCTATGGTGAGGTTGAGTAAGTTTTCCACATGCATCATCAAAGAGAACCTGACATCTAGGCATCTCCTAGTTTTTTTTTTTTTTTTTTTTTTTTTTTTTTTTTTGAAATGGAGGTTCAACCAAAGCTTATTCCCCTGAGCTTTAACTTTGAAAGTGCAACTATACAAGTGAATGGGCATAGTACCCGTGGGACCCCCATATCCCACAAAGCAGGGGTTAGACAAGGTTACAACATTATGACTAGTTTAACTAGCCAAAGCCATACATCTCCAACCCAAGGCTTGAACCTTGGACCTGTGCCTCAAGAGGCCAAAGCTCAACCAACTACCCTACAGGACGTCAATAAGCATCTCCCAGTTAAGAAAACCTCACCATGGCCCTGTTTATCAATGTCAAAGGCTTTGTGCAAAAATGTAACCATTGTATGAATGACCACATGGGTATACATAAGCGATATCCATAGAAGCATACATAGTGTGTATGTGCTTAGTATATACAATCAAATGACACTAAAAAGGCTCAATTTAAAACCCAAAACACTAGCCAAAAGTACTTGCAAGTTTCTATCAACTCCGTTCTTTTGACCCAAAAAAACTGCATAAACTTGCAATGGAGTGGCTACTCCCACCACAATTGAAAGATTTCCAAGAAACATGTAAGAAGACTAAAGAGCTGAAAATTCAAAGATAAAGATCAATGTGCACTACCAAAAGAGACACAATTTCAGGTGCATCTAGTACCAAGATTGATCTTTGGACCAATCTTGTTTCATATGTAGTCGAACTTCCCCACCATTGCAAAATCAACTTCTAATTTTCCATAATTTTGCACCAAAGAAACTCTAAAAAATCAATGCAGAGAGCCCAAAGACACACACCTACAAAATATGCAGAAACCACACAGTAAACAGAGAGAATGAACTCATATTTCTTAGGTTTTATGGTAGACCAAACCACTTGTCTGATAGCCATTTGACCTTTCACATGGACACTAATGGTAACACCTACTGCTCCACATGCATGGTAAGACAAATAGTGAGTTGCGAAAAGTAACCATGGTGATGCTTTTCAATAGTCCATCGATGGATTTAACAAGCCCAAGGGGTTCTAAAATGACCTCTCTTCATCACAAACTAGACAATTCCTCATCATCTCAATAGTCAAACCAAACGTGGTAAGACAACCTATGTAGGCAATGAAGTTCGCATAACTAGCAACTTCTTATAGAAGGTGTCAAGTTCTCATAAAGAGGGTAATCATTCTATTCTCTCTCTGTCTGTCTCTCTATTATTGCAATATGGCATAACCCTTTCTTTTTGTCTTTGTTTTGCAATGTTGAAGGTGCCAATCTTTTCTCATGTGCCTCATTGCAAGAATGAACATTTATCTTACTGCATAAATTGCTCCTTCTCTATCTCTTTTATGTATCTATATCAACATGTGGGCATAACCATTGCGACTGGTGTACCAATTCATCTACAACAAAATGTGTAGCCCCTTCTACTTACTAGCCACAATTATAAGGAATGAAGTCACACATGGTTGTATGCAGAAAGAATTTGAGCTTAACACTGGAGAAAACATTCAATTCTTCATTCTCTAAGTGCAATTTTGATCTTGTTCTTCCATTTCCACTATGAAACAAGCCTTTATGCTTTGATTTGGCTAATCTCACATGTTTTGGCTAAGAGATCAAGGTGTGATAGTCATTCCTAAGCGGCATCCCATTGGTATCTGATTTCTATAGAATGATTTTTTATCGAGGTTGCTACTTCTTATGGTTTTCCACACCTCTTACTTGCACATGTTTCCCACAATTATTTGGTCCTTCTTTTGGCTGAGTTTTGGAGTAGCACACCAACCTCTTATTCTCCATCAAAACTCTCTTTCATCTTTAGTAGCTCAAGGATAGAATGCTATGCTTGGCTTACTCTCTCTTTCTCTCTCCCTCTCTCTCTCCCTCTCTCTCTCTCTTCTTTGAATCTTTAAATCAACCAAATAGTGTTGGAAAACAATGTCACATGAGTCCAAAATCCATTTAGGGCAGAAACCCTAATTTTGGTACTTAGTCATTTTTGGCACAAAAATGAGTAAAATTTTTATGAGTGTATCTTGTAGAGCTTGAAGAGAGCTTTCTAATAGTATATGACATGCAGTCATCAGAGATCAGATTTGAAAGAAAACCCGAACCCTAATTTTCTATTGATTTAGGGTTTTGATCTCATTTGATAGCTCTCGGCATGAGGATCATAAAATGCTGTTAGACCATTCATCAGGTAGTCAGAAGTGGAAAAAATTAGGTCAAGAAGCTATTTTTAAAGTTAGCTAAAAGCAACTTTAAAAATAAAGCAAACTCACTTAAAATAAAGCAAAAGAAATTTGAAAAGCGATGTGATTAAATAAAGCGTTTTTTTTGTGAGTTTTTTGCATGGAGCTTTAATACCTATATAAGAGAGTCTTGGATCACTTTGTTAGTCATCCTACACCAATTGCAACGCCAGTTTTTTGATCCCTCAGTAGAGGTGGTGCTCTAGCACACATGGGGCAGCCACGGTGCACTCTAGGAGCATGTTGAGGAGCAAATATGGAGTTCTTCTTGGAGAAGAGTGTGCTCACACTATTGTTTATGGAGAGGACTTTCCTATCAGCAACTTGGTGGTGTGGATCAGCCATCTACATAATGTATTTGAAGATTGTCTTCTACATGAAGATTTCGGTGTACTTCAAAGACATTGGATGGAGGTTAACATAAGATTTGCATCTTATGTTAAGAATTCAGGTACATATTCCCTTTATGCACACAGGTACTACTTGGAGTTTATGGAGGTAGTGGCATCCATATAAGGAGGAGTCCTATTCAGCATATCTAAAGGCGAATCAGTACATGCATGCTACATGCATTCAGATGAGGTTTTAGAGAAGGTGTTTCCATATGAGTATGAGGATTTATGGCAGCAACATGTTAGCATTCTATGCTAATTCTGTAAGTATGTGATCTTTCACACACACATCTGATTTAGGGTCTTCCATAGCCTAAAATCAGATTAGGGTTTGCTGAATATCAGTTTCCAATTGATCTTTCCTCTTTCCGTCACTAATATAAACTCTTCTACAACCTATCAGGTCATACATCTCATACATATTCAATTTTCGATTCCTACATCTGAATATTCTTGTAAATTCTGTACATTCACTCATCCATCTATTTCTATTCACATAGAGCGTTTGAGATTTTGACTCCCACATTGTAAATTGACATTTGTATATATGATATTGTGAGTAAGCAATGGCTTATGTAACACTTTACACATGTTGTCGAAACTCTCTCTATCTTTGTCTCATCATTTGTATGATTAAGTGTGGTATGTTCATGTCTTGTAAATATTGGAAGATTGCTGGAATCTATGTTGTAGATCCTGGGAAACCTATGGAACTATGGACCTGTGATATTAGTTATGGGCCTACTTAATTTCCAACATTTGGTATTAGAGCATTTAGGCTCTCAGCTTCCCAGGTTCCTAGACTCCCAGTTTTACAACATATGATTTAAGAGCATCTTCGAACATTTGACATTTGACATACACACTTAATCTAGATGAGTAGAGATTTGAGAATTAGACAATTCAGTCACATGTTTATTTATCAGTGTGGAGTATGAAGTTGATGATGTGTTAGCAGCCAAATAATTTTGGAAGAGTATGAAAATATTTTACAGAAGTATTGTTTGAAGACCAAGACTTGATGAAGAGAAGGCTACTTCAAATTCAAGGAAGAACCATGGTTTGGAAAAGATGAAGGAACCAAATCAACATCAAATCAAAGGTATTAGTTTCTACTATCAAATTATCTCTAGAGGTGTTCTTGACATTTTTTATGATCTCTTTCATGGCAAGGAAAGCTCATTTGGAGACGAGATGAGTTTTGTTTTCAGCCAATTTTGTGTAGTAAGTTGGTTGGAAGTTTGTTTTATCACATTGTGTACCTAGAGAGGTAACTAGAGAGGTAATTCAGTATTCAACCAAAAGGTTGGTAAATTCAGTCATATCGGTCACATTTGAAGCAGAGTTTTGATTTAGAGTTATGAGGAGATGGTAAAACATGATTCTATGTTCACTTCCATTTGTATACCATGTTTATTTTGTATTTTACTCTTAACACTAGAGGAAGAGAAAGGTTCATTTGAAGAAGTCAAGAGTACTTGCTACTTCAAGATGAAGAGAACAAAAGGTATGGAAGAGAAGTTTGAAGATGTTGACATCATCAGGTGGAAGAAAGATGCAGAAAAAGAAGGTCCAACAATTCCAAAGGGAAAGTAAGACTTCCTTTTCTCTTATATTTTTCATATACTTTTCCTAATTTTATCCTCTACATCCAAAGACAAGTCTACAAGAACATCTTGTATGAAGAAGATAGTCTAAAGAAGAAGCAGTTCTTATGTTTTAGTAGGTTTTGACAAAGAATTACATTGAGAGAAAGAAAAGAAGCAGATATATGTTTTGAATCATATGTGTATGAGTTATGTTTTAGTTGAAGATTTTGAGCAGGCAACTTATATGTTCCCTCAAAGAATTCTTGGAGTGTCAATACAGAGCTACTTGGTATATGACAAGTTGCAGAGAAGTATTTTTCTTCTTGACCTAACTCTTGAGGTAAAAGAGTATTTGTAGCAGATGTTGAAGACTTAGAATGAGGTTTTTTGTTTGGAAAAGGTACCTCATATTTTGTATATTTAGTAGATTCAGAAAATTCAGAGTTTTTTAGGATAAAATTTAGAAAAAATCAGTATTTTTAGAATTTCAGTGTTTTCAAAAAATTCAAAATTTTAGAATTTGCAGGAAAATTATGAAAGCTCAGTATTTTCAAAAAACTCAGTATTTTCAAAATATTTCAAAAATCTGAAAAATTTCAATATTTTGAGAAAATTCAGAAATTCAGATTTTTGTGTTGTACCAGTCAATGGAAGAATTTACTTTCTATGATTGTCTAGATTTTTGGATACATCTTGTATTCAAACAGGTGTTCCATTAGATCCTATCACTTGATTGAGAAGTGGAGTAAACCAAAGAAGTCAAGCAGATACTATCACATTTCACCTAGGTAGAATATGAAAAGATGAAGTATCAACTTGCAACTTTTGGAGTTCTCAAGGTGAGAGTTTGTTCCACTTATGTTTCAAGTAGGAGTTGTAGATGCTTGGGAAGGATTTGGTTAAAGAAAAGTTTTACAACTTTGTCAGAAGCATGGACACTTAGAGACATTCACGTAGCAAATCAAACATTCAATCATGAAGGTTTGATGAGAGCAGATTCTACACAGGTATTTTGTTAGAGAGATCTTGATAGATCTTGAATGATCTTTAAGGTCTTGAGTATTTATGAGTCAATTGTCTATCCTTTGTTTGAAAAATTCTTAGCATTGGAAGAAGTAAGTCAAAGATTCAGATTCTATCAGATTTGTGTAGCATCGAAAAAGAAGAAGATACTTGTAATGTTACAGAAGATTATGGATCCTAAAATTTTGTTTCAGATACAGGTATTGATCACTGAAGATCAGATTTATTGAAAGAAGGAAGACGTTCAAGATTTCATAAAGTCTGATATAATTTGAAGAATTCTGGATACTAGTGTTAAATCATCCAAGGGGAGAAGCTTGGAGCACAACACACAAAACTAAATGTATTACCACTAGAATGTATAAAGATACATAACTCATTAGGGCTATAGGCATATAAACAAGCCAAGGGGAAAAACCTCCTAAAGAGGGAAAAAAGTGCCCCGGCGGTCCTAGAGTGTTCACACACATCACTACCTAAATATAACAACATGATCTTACGGACTCCCATGACAGGATAAGAGGAGTTGTTGGTACATGTGATAGTATTCCTTGTAGGGGCAAACTCAAGTGAAGTGAAGAAACTATGCTGCGAGGGAATATGTTGGTTGCCCATTATCAAAGTACCAAACATCTGAGCCTTTCGCATACATACACCAATTCATGCAAGATGGGTCATAATTGCAAATAGTAAGTAAATTCCAATTCTTCATTCTGCACAAGATTTTCAGACTATGATTTGGATGTAGAGGCCTCAACAAGAACCATTCACGCCTCTTTTTTCTTGCCTCTTTTGTAGCCATTTTGGACAACTCTTTTATGTCATGATCATTTCCTTTACAATTTGCAAAAAACAATTTCTGCCTTTATGTTTTCTTCTTCTCTTTGTCATCCTTCTTTGATTGTGCAGAATTAGTAGACTTTTGCTTACTAGTAGATGAGCTCCATTTACCTTTGCCCTTCTGACTATCTAGGAAAGCTTGATATGCAACATGCATAATGGATATGTTTTGCCTAGATTGATCTTCCTACAATAGAACAAAGACTAACTCCTCAAATGTTAAGGAACAATCACTAAGTTCTTAGAAGGGTCTTGGATATGATGCCAAGAAAGAGGCCAAATTTGATTTCTCAAAAGTAGATTTCATCAACATATACAACAATGTTCCAAAGTACATCATCTACATGTTTAACATATAAGGTGCTCTTAATTGGATTGTTCTCAAAGCCATGTAACACTGAGTCACAACAAAGGAGAACAAAGACATGTTCTCTTTTCCTTTTTACCTAAAGACCATTATATCAAGCAATAAAGTGAGCATTTTACAATATCTAGAAAGCATCACTTGTTCTTGCTTGTAAATATCGTCACTAGAACCTTGATCTCATATCCCAAGTAGTCAAGATAGATATAATAAAATTCTTGCTGCCATGAAAACTAGTTGTTCAGCCGATCAAGAATCCCACTTCATGATCTTTGACAATAGATTAGTGTTTAAGGTACAAGTAAGAGTTCGGGAAGCTCCTTCCTTACATCCATAACCTCAACAAGCACAGATTATAGCTGATTAAAAGTTACTCAAAAATTAGAGTACATGTGTTGCAAAAATCGGAACATTTTAACAAGGCAATTAAGATCATCCCGTTTGTATGGTTAAGATCCTCATTGAATGCATGGCCATATTCACAGAATATGAAATACATTTCACAAAAGCATTCCCAAGAGAAGATAATAATCAACAAAATTATACTAAGAAACATTCACACATGATCAGAGAAATGCTCAAGATAAATCAAGTTGAACACAAAGTGGAAGCAGAACTCCACATTATTTATATTAAAATGATGTTTTACATTTTCCTGTGTAAGTACAGAGTAATATGAATCTACAATAGAAGCTGATCATAGCTTTCCTCAGGCTCAAGGATATTGGGATCCTCTGGAACATTAGAACACATATCCTGCCTCTCCTTCTCCAAGATTGGCTCTTCAAGGTCAGCCATGTCCCTCGGTTCATCTGCAAGTGGGGGAACAGGCTCCCTTGAAGCCGGTTGGAATCTCTCCGTGTCTACAATGTGCTTCCTTCCAACCTCTTGGTCTTCATCTGGGCATTCATTCAGCCCATTGATTCTCATTCTAATAAAGGCTCACTTGAGCATCATCTTTCTCCACAGCTATGCAGTGCCTGAACATCTTTAAGGAGAAAGCCAGAGTCATTCCTGAAACAGCAGAAAACCACTTAGAGGTGTCAATCAACCATGACTAATGAAAATTGTGAAAATTGAAATTACCTGTGCCCGAAAAAAGGTCTAGGACCCAGTCATCATCATTGGAGAATAGCTGAAGCAATCTCATTATGAGTTTTTGTGGCTTTCTGATAGGGGTTAACCAATGTCATGTCCCCAGCTACATGACGAAGTTTCTTGGTAACGGCTCGGAACATGAGCACATTTGAGATCCCATTCTCATTGCAATGCTCCCTGACTCTCCTTTT